>PVHX01026651.1:0-20488 GCA_004024805.1 Geosciurus inauris
AGCGAAACCCTGTCTCAAAATAAAAAATAAGGGGCTGGGATTATGGCGCAGTGGTAGCGTGCTCGCCTAGCACGCGTGAGGCACTGGGTTCGATCCTCAGCACCACATAAAAATAAAATAAAGATATTCTGTCTGCCTACAACTAAAAAAATATATATAAAAAAAAAAAACCAAAAAAAAAAAAAACAAAATAAAAAATAAACCAGGCGCAGTGGTGCACACCTGTAATCCCAGATGCTCGGGAGGCTGAGGCAGGAGGACTGTGGGTTTACAGCCAGCCTCAGCAAGAGCAAGGCACTAAGGAACTCAATGAGACTCTGTCTCTAAATAAAATACAAAATAGGGCTAGGGATGTGGCTTAGTGGTTGAGTGTCCCTGAATTAAATTTCCAGTACCCCCCACCAAAATTACACAAATAAAAAATAAAAAAGGGTGGGGACGTGGCTCAGGGGTTAAGTACTCCGCCCCGCCCTCCCAAAAGTCTACTGTTTAAAAGTAAAGGAAATTTTTAAAATCATCTACAGTATTTCGGAACTAAAAGTGCAAATGCTATATATCATGCTAACTGCCTCTACTTTCCAATTAAGTCCTTTTAAAGAACTGTTCTGAAGAATGAAAAAACTTCCAAAAATCATTAACTTCTGTTAGCAGACCCATTATTACAGATATAAATTATCAATCTGAATAAATACACAATATAAGGGACAAAAATTCCTCGTGACTCTGTTAAAAAATTATTGCCTAATAACTTGACCAAAAAAAAAAAAAAAAAATGAGGGTTTTATCAAGTAGTTTTTTTTGGTAGCACACCAGTTATGAAATGATAGATTTGATACGTACAGTTCCAGAAAGGACGTCATGGGGGCAACAGTTGAGTAGGTGACTCTTGCACACTCTGTCATCACTGAATTTGATTCGTTGACGAGTAGTATCTCCTGTAATATAGAAAAGTTAATAACATTCAAGGTTAGACAACTAGAAAGTATTTATTTTCTGAGAGCCCTGGTATCACTAACTTTTTATGTGTGGCTATATTCACACACATTGATAAATCAGCTCAAGAGGGATTAGTTTTTTTATAACATCCTATAGAAAAACTATTTTAGATAACATGCAGTTGCAATATGTGTACTGCACATGTAATTCAAATAGTCAAAGTGGGAAAGCAATGCATTCTGTTAAACAGAGGACTTCAGAAAAGCATAGGAGTTTAGAGCAGGAATGGACCTTAAAGATTATCAAGTCCAACTCCTTCATATTGCAGGTGAGGAAACTTGAGGCTCCAAGAGGTTAAGCAACTTGCAGCAGACCCACTAAGAGAGTTTCTACTGGTATACAATGTTCCCTTCTTGACAGTAAGCATTGATTTATTTTGTAATTATTTACATTAATTGAAAAACATAAAAAGTAATCTTGCAAACATTGCATACACACTGCGAATCCCCACTGAACCCCAGACGCCATTTCTTCCACTATTTTGTTCCAGTTGAAGTGTCTCCCTTTTGCTGCCGGGAGGAGTTAGAGAGGGTAGAATAACGCGTTTAAGAGCGTACAAACCTGGAAGAAGGACTTACACACCAGTCAAACAAAGGCACATTGCCTAACTGAAATGTTAACTCTAATGCCTCCAAAGGTTCCATACCTCCAAGTTTTATGTAGTCTCTGCTATATATTGCCAAACTGGGTACATTTAAATTCATTCTGTCTTCATATAAAACAATAAACCTCCTAAGCAACAGAAGCATCCAACCTGCTTATCGAATATGGCTATCTACTCAAAACTTTAAAGAATCTAAAAAAAGAAAGGTAACTAGCTCTAATAACAAAATACAGATGTTAGTTACAATTTTTTTTTTTGCTTAGACTCTATTTGGAAAAACCAAAGAAAAATTCATAAGAATGTTTCCTCTTTCTATATAGAATGATAAGCCCTAAGAAATGTAGGTGTTTTATTTTAGCCTTAAATTGATATCATCATTGATGAATGAAAACCTACTGGTGAATTACTGAAGCAAAAACCGTTGGTATCAAAAGAGACTGTAAATACCTAGGTAGTTCACATGATGCCTGGAGCACTTTTTTTTTTTTTTTTTAATTTTTTTAGTTGTAGATGGACACAATATCTTTATTCCATTTATTTATTTTTATGTGGTGCTGAAGATCGAACCCAGTACCTCCTGCACGCGAGGCAAGCGCTCTACCGCTGAGCCACAATCCCAGCCCCCTGGAGCATTTCATACATTTTCATCTAGGAAGTGATTCATTCATTTAAATTAATTTCTGTACTTTCACATGTGAAGTAACAAGGTAAACTTTACCCCTTCAAATGGTCTTATACTGAAGAGCTTCACTTAAATTCAATACCATGGGGTAAGATTTTGTTCAAATTGTTTTAATGTGGTTGAATGATTTAAAGACCATTCTAATTTGCAGCTAGGGTATATACATTTTTAGGAACAATAAGTTAAAATAGTAGCTTCAGAGCAGTTCAACAGTAGGTTTTCTAGAGGCTAGTTTCTAGTAGGTTATTTCTGACACGATCTGGAATAATCCATTTAGTGTTCACGCCTGCTACTATAATAAAGGTTATTTTGATGGTCCGTTTTTCCTTTTAAACACAACTGCTTTTGTTCCACATTCATTAACACATCTGAAAAGTTAGTGATAACTCACGGCTCGGCGATTGCGGGGCCTTTCTGACACTCCCTTGCAGATTGAAGTAGGCAGGCATAGATACATTGAACCTTTACAAATGAAACAAGGGGCCAGATTGTTCAGTTTGTATAGAATAGACTCTGCCAGCAATTTCAATACAGCATCTAGAAGTACATGTTGACTGTAGAGATTCTTGTATATGAAAACAAAAGTGAACAAAATCAGAGTGTTTTATAGTTTTGTGTGTGTGTGCATGTGTGTGTGTGTGTGTGTGTGTGTTTACAAAATACTGAATTCACAAGTATGACCCCAGAGAAGAATATGACTGACTCTAAGTAAAAGTCCAAGGCTGAAGCTTTGAAGTGGCCTTTGGCCAACTGGGGTTTTTTAAAAATGTGTCTCTAAAATGTATAGTTCATCGAGACTGGCAAGTGCCTACCTTAAGCTTGGAATGACACTATAATAAACTCACACTAGAATGTCAAAGCTGTAATAGAGGCTTTTTACTCCCTGGCATTTAAGAAAAACAAATTGTTTTAAATCTGTACCCTAATTAGGTTAAGGATTTTAAAGTTGATAAATCTTTTAAAGTAGGGGTGGAAAAAAACCCGAACCCTTACATATCTTAGAGTCTCCCTGCTGCAAGTATCTAAGCTTTTTGGTACTACAACAGCAGTGTCATTTCAGTACTTTGCTCAACTTATGGCTCAAGGGTATAAGCTAAAACTAGAATAAATCAAGATTCACCAAAGTATTATTAATCAAACATTTCATCTAGTACAGTGACTGTTTTTGAGTAAGAAACCACATTAAATCTAATAATAAGATATATGTTCTCTAAGAATACTCTAGCAGATAAAATATCAACAATTCCAAATATGAATACAGCAAACAGTAGCCCTGGGGAGTTTGAGGGGGGGAGGGGAATCAGTCTTTCTAAATGCCAAAAAGCATTTTAAAATAAATCCTCACTGCAAATGAATGGGTGCTCCATAATCATTTGATAGCAAATATTTGTTGTAGCAAACACAACAGATATGATTATCAAATATTAGCCATTATAGAAATCTCTAAAACAAAGAAACCATAAAACTCCTAATAAATTGAGATATAAAATACCCTGAGGACAACTAGCAAGTGAGGATCTGTTTATTGGTATTTTTAAAGTTCTACTTAAAGGACTTTAACAGCTAACGTTTTTAAATAATATAGTTACATAACCATGCTGTATTTAATAAATTTATTTGGGCTTATGCAATGGAAGCATAATTTCATTAAATCAACAAAGAATTTTAAAATAAAAATACTAGTAATTTTGGCTTCTGTCATTGTATCTGGCCCAAACCATGTTTTTAAAAAGAAAACTAGGTAAAACAGCGCCCATTAAAAAAATAATAATAAAAAGAACTACAAATATGAACCAAATCTCCTTATAACATAAGGAATTAATTTTATAAATTTGATGTACTTCATCTTTTGGTTTTCTGGGCATATAGTCATATGAAAATAAACTGTGTGAGCCAATTCTCCCAATAAATTTCCTCTCATATATTAAAAAATAATAAATAAATGGGAAAAAACTGCCCTGTCACACTGACATTAGATCCAAATCACAGAATCAACCTGAGTGACCCTATCCTCCATGCTAGGCAAGAGAATTACAAACAGCTTAAGATAAGTACCCTATCCCTAAGGAGCCCATCATTTTGCTAGAGAAACAAGACATATAAGTAACAAGTAATAACACAAGGTAGCATGATTCAAGTGCCAAATAGGTGTTTCCAAAAGGTGATGGATACCTTTAAGAAAGTCTAAGACGACAATGACCAGCAAGGACCTAATGAGGTTGGGAAAGGCTTCATGCATTAAGTAGAAGCCAATATTTGAAAGATAGACAGGACTTAGAGCAAAGGAAAGAAGAAAGAGCATTCCACACTAGACTAATATCTTTGACAAAGCTTACAGAGGCATGAAAGTCTGGGGAACAGCAAGTAAAAGTCTGGTGTTGGCAAACAGCTTCGTGTAGGGAAATAGCAAAGTCAGGGCCAGAACAACATTTTTGGGGTAAAATCTGATGCCTTTTAATTCTTTTTTTGAATCCAAATTTTTAGGGTACAGTTAATTTTTTTTAAATAATGGAGCAAAAATTGGGTCAAGTTATTTGAGTCAACAAGACTGCCTATGAGAACATGAAGGTCTTTTCTGCCTTATAACCACCACAGTAATTCAGTAGGCTTTGTATATAACTACAATGCTATGTTTTTTGAATTATAAATTTGATTTAGAACTTTGGCATGTGAACAGTTTTCCATTAAAACAAATACCAAAAGTTCTATTAATACTTCCTACCAAGCAACTATATTCAAAATTACAATTCACTTATTTCTCTTTTATTTAACCCCTTCATAGGTGTCATAAACTATAATCTTGATTGAGGTCACCTGAGTCACAGGTATACAATAAAAATTGGAATGCATATTACTCTTCTCCAGGTCATTCACTAAAGTAACGGAGACCAAGGTGGACTGAGGTAGTTGGTCTCACTCAGGGAATATGGACAGGGCACTCTAGATAGACGGCACCTGTTCAAACTGTATTCAATATTGCTATTATCAAAATCCTCTTTTATTTCAAGGGCAAAATAACCACAGTATAATTCCCAACACTGCCTTTTGTGGTCCTGCCTTTTCTGAAACTAACTTATACTTAAGTTTTAGTAGTAATACTTAAACCTCAGCCTATGTGGTTTCTCACATTGTACATGGTGCATGCTATTATCCCAATACCCACCCCTTCCCCGCCAGTCCCACCCACCTTTTCCCTCCCAAACAATAAACCAAATCAACTTTCATAGATTTATGTGCTATTTTAAAAACATCAAAATTTTACTTTACCCATTCTGTCCGATGCTCCCTGTATTTTTTTAAGCTGTGAGTGGATGACCATGCTATGTGATCAACAACTGTGAAGGCTAAGCAAAAGTGAACTGAGTTTAGTATTATAATTTCAAAAGAACCTTAAAATTTGTAATATTTGACATATTTAATGGTATGCAGACTCCTATCTTACTGCATATTATCAGGCATTAATGGCAAGCAATTTATAAAAGCAATCTTTTTTGGTACAGAATTAGCTTACAGCTCAAGGAAAACAAAGAAGGAAGAGAAAAGGCAATAGCACACAAAGTAATGGATGCATCCCCACATCTATAAATGGGGGCAGAAAGGGAGAGCCCTCCCACATTTTCCAGGGTGGCAACCAAAGCCCTCTCCCACAGGTAGACTTGTTAGGGGCCACATGTCACAGTTGGCTTGGGACAGGGCAGGTCCCTTCTCTCTGACATAAGAGCCATAACTAAGTGATAGGAAAGCTAGAGCTAGAAAGAGAAGTATAGAATTGAAAATTTAAAGCTACTTTGTTTCCCCAACCCTTTGAATCCCCAAATCCCTTCTTTTTCTTATTACCATTTCATCCAATGTAATCTGCAGAGTCCACATAATAATGTGGGAACTACATAGAGACCAATGGCCAATTTCTAGTCTAGTCAAGGGCAGAAATGACCCTATGAAGTACACAAGTAAACTCTGTGTCTGCATGTGGAGCCAAGGTATAAGCAGGTGACTGCTGCTGAATGGAGACTATACAGAGGAACCAACCAAATCACTTTTGCATCCTCCTCACACTTTCTAACCAACTCTACTAACTTCTCCCACCTACCTTTGTTGTTCCTTTAGCATTCACCTACACAAACCCTTTTGTAATTAGCTCTTGTTTAAAAACAAACAAAAACTTATCACTCCTTTACTCCCAAGTTTCCTTGTTAAGAAATATACTCAGTTTAGCCCACTGCATATTTAAGCAATTCTAAGTAAACGATTCATTTTATAAAAAGACTCATCACTGTGTCTTAACATAACATGATCACAGATGCTCTGAAAACATTTAATATGACTTGATATATGTTATACTTTTCAGACATATTTTATAAGAAAAAAAAGGTTTAACAGTCTGCCTTCCAACTAAAGTATCATTTCTTTCTGAACTTATACAGTTGTACTGAGTAGTAGTAGCAGCTTTCCTTTCCTCCAGAAAATGCAAACACAAAGGGTACTACTGTAAGCTCAGAAAGGCTATCCCTCTTAATCCTCTGATTCATATGTCTTGTAATTACAAATAGGTACTAACATTGCCCCACTATAATCCCCATGGTAAGTTCAAAAAAATTTTAATGCAATGTCCACTTAAAAAAAAATTTCCAAAACAAGTTCATTCTTGATGGATATGGTCAAAGATTAACATTTTAAAATTTAGCCCACCCATCTATGAAAATTCATGTAACAAAATTTATAAAAGAATGAGACTGGGAAACAGTCTTGGTAGTAGGAGAAAAAGGGTCTTTAAGAACAAAAAGAATGGTAATGATAGAAATGTGAGAACAGAAATATTAATATAGCTACATTCCAAGATTTAATTTCACCTCCGACCCCAAATCTATCTACTGTCATTATACAAAAGCGGAGTCTTGGCATCTGACAGGGATCAATGTCTTCATATTGGGGATGGAGAGAGTAGTAAGAGGAAGAGTTGCTTTAGGAAAGCTAACAGCATATTTCTATTCTTAGATTTAAGAAAGAAAACTATAAAAGCCTGAAAAGTTGCTTTTCAGCAACTTTAAGAATTAAGTTATAATTAAGTTATAAAAGATTACACAAAATTTAAGATATATGTAATAAAAAGTTGCAGCCTGCTAAATTTTATATTTTGATACTTACTTACAGAGCTGCAATTCTGATACAGTAACACTCGCACTCTGGATATCTGATGCCTTCTATCATCCAGAATTTTCTATACACAAAATTAGAAGTAATGAAAGCTATCTTTGGCTACGAAGAAATAGCTGAAAAGAATCAAAGAAAAAGTGATTGGCTGGCTTATCTATTAAAAAAGACAAGTCCTCATTGGTTGGTTATAGCTATAAAAACCAACAAAAGCATCCCCAAATCTAAAACCAACAAAGAAATAAGGGAAAAGAAATGTAAATATCAAAAAGACACAGATAACAGACAACCCTAATGGTTAAAATGAAAAACAGACTGCCATGAAGGAGACGTGAGCCTTAAAACTAGAGAAACAACAGCAGAAATATTGTGTTGCACTGGATATATACCAAATTCACAAGTATTTCCAGTGGGAACGGAATGAGATCATAAAGGGGAACATAAGGGACTTCATTTGTAATACTTTATTCACTTTTTAAAATCTCACAGAAATAGTCAAAGCAACACCTGTTTATTCATGTAGGTGTTCGTTTCACTGTCATTTGTACTTTGTAAAGTGTTTTTTTCAAAATCAGATACCTAGGGCTGGGGTTATAGCGCAGTGGTAGCGTGCTCGCCTAGCATGCTTGAGGCACTGGGTTCGATCCTCAGCACCACATAAAAATAAAATAAAGATATTCTGTCCACCTACAACTAAAATATAATTAATAATAAAAAAAAGATCCATTGACAACCGAAAAAATATTAAAAAAAAAATAAATCAGATACCTAACAACCAGTATCACAGAATGTGTCACTTAAAAATAAACATAACTACTTATGTACAAATCCCTACTCCTCATTAGATTTTTTTTCCCTCTAGGATTATTTTATTATAGAGCCAAAAAGGGGAATGAAGCAAATACATCTACATTCTAAAGAAAAGGAAAGAGATGACTAAAGCAACTCAGCAACTCGGGTATATTAAGGGAAGTATCTACTGCTACCAAAAAAATTACTATATCACAAAACATATCAACCAATATATAAAATACCACTGTGGGGAAGTATTCACTCTAACACCATAAGGCAAATTAAAGTATAACACAGGGCTGGGATTGTGGCTCAGTGGTAGAGCGTTTGCCTTGCATGCGTGAGGCACTGGGTTCGGTCCTCAGCACCACATAAAAATAAATAAATAAAGATATTGTGTCCATCTGCAACTAAAAAAATAAAAAATAAAATAAAATAAATAAAGTATAACACAGAAATTTTTCACAACACTAATTAATACATGATTTGTAGACTCTGAGGTGAATCAACTGTTTTGTCCTGCTCTCTTCCCCCTGTCCTTAATGTAGTTTCTACTCTAGGGTTCTTTTCATATTCCCATGTAGAACTGGTTGGTGAAATCCTCTACAACTGGTGACAGAACAAGTGACTCCCATGGACCCAGAGTTGAGATATCAAGCTAAATGAGGTAATTTCACCCTGGAGTTCAAAAAGATCTCTCTAGGGGTCTCCTAGATCTCTCCATGTCATAGGTCTGTATTTCCAGTCAATCATTTCTATTGTGCTCAACAGTTTCTTCTCACATGAATAACTAGAAAGTATTTTCCAAAGTATGGAATTTGCAAGAACGATGATTTTGTGTTTTATGAATAAGTTCATCAACATCTTAAACATAATTAAGTCTAAACGTTTTATTTGGCAACAGTATGTATTTAATAAACCTCACCAATTCTTTTTTTCCCCTTTTTCTTTTTTGCAGTACTGACTACTTTACCACCAAGCTATATCCCTATCCCTATTTATTAATTTATTGATTTTGGGGGGGGGAGTATTGGGGATTGAACTCAGATACTCAAGCACTGAGCCACATCCCCAGCCCTTTTTTGTATTTTATTTAGAGACAGGGTCTCCCTGAGTTTCATAGTGCCTCCTTGTTGCTGAGGCTGGCTTTGAACTTGCAATCCTCCTGCCTCAGCATCCTCCTCCTGACTGGGATTACAGGCACGCACCACTGCAGCCAGCAATTATCCCTTTTTGAGACAGGATCTTGTTAAATTGAGGAGACTGGCCTCAAACTTGCATCTACCACCTTAGCCTCCCAAGTCTATCGGATTACAGGCATGTACTACCACGTCCAGCAACAAATTCTAACTTTTACCACAGGAAACACTTAAGTGACAACAGAGTCTACCTATATAATATACCATTTTGTTTTCACTATAAATTATTTTTAGGGTAATTTAAGCTTCATTTTAAATTAACTTGAAATTTTAGAGAGTGAACTGACAAAAAAAAAAAACATTAAACAAATAGAAAACAGTAAAAAATAGTACAAGTGATGCATGACCAACATTTGGGAAACATTTACCTAGAACAGGGCTTCTAATTGTGTGTGTGTGTGCACACGCGCAGTGCTGGGGATTGAACCCAGGGCTTTTTGCATGCGAGTCAAGCACTCTACCAACTGAGCTATATCGCCAGCCCATTCTCAAACTTTTTTTTTTTTTAAATATTTTTTTTTAGTTGTTGATGGATCTTTATTTTATTCATTTATTATTTATATGTGGTGCTGAGGATCGAACCCAGTGCCTCACGCATGCTAGGCAAGCACTCTACCACTGAGCTACAGTCCCAGCCCCCATTCTCAAACTTTTAATGTGCATCAGAATTGCTTAGGCTTCTATCTTTTTTCCCTCAATACTGGGGATTGTACCTGGAGCACTCTAAAAGAGCTACTACATCCCCAATCCTTCTTTATTTTTTGAGACAGGGTCTTGTTAAATTGCTGAGGCTAGTCTCAAACTTGTGATACTCTTGCTTCCATGGCCAGAACTTCTGAATCAGTGGGTGGGCTCCAAAATTTGCATTTCCAATGACTTCACAAGTGATGCTAAGGGATCTGGTCTAGGGACCAGAGTAACAAACAATGGTAACTAAAAAGCTTTATTATAGCAGTGGTATACTCCTATAATTCCAGATGCTCAGGAGGCTAAGGCAGGAAGATTGCAAATTCAAGGTCAACTTACCTCATCCATTTAGTTGTGAGGCCCTAAGCAACTTAGGGAGACCTTGTCTCAAAATAAAAAATAATATAAAAAAAGAGCTGGGGATGTGGCTCAGTGGCTAAATGCCCTGGGTCCAATCCCCAGTACCACACACACATACACACACAAAAAGGCTTTATTATAAAAGACCAGATAGTAAATATGACTACTCCAACTATTTGACTGGATTGCTGTAAGGCAAAGCTGTCACAGGCTACATGTATATGAATGGGCATGAATTGTGTTCTAATAAAACTTTATTTACAAAAAGCAGGGAGCCATAGAATCAGCCCCTTATCTAAAATATACCCTCAAGCGACTGAAAAGGGTATATTGTGTAAACTATCAGTAGGGTAGAATACAGTATAGACTAGGTATAGGATACAAACTAGCCAATAAATATCTGACCTCTTCTAGTGAAAAGCAAAGCTTTGGAAAAATTTAACTCTAAAAGAGAAAATGAAAGTGTGCAGAAATCTGAGGTCTCAAGGAATAAAAAGCAAAACAATTTACCATATTCAGAAGGCATGACAAAAGATTCAGCAAGGGCAGCTGGTTAATTCTTTTCACGTTGAATCAAATAGGTCAAACATCAGTTGTACATGGTTCACAACTAAATTAGAACATATGGGTCAATATTGAGTGAGTGTTTTTAGAAAAGTTTTAAAGATTCCTTTCTCTGACCAATGTTAAATAGCATACTATAACATTTATTCAGATGACTAAACTACATATTACTTTCTGATGCCTTTGACCTCTCAAAGCCATAAATTATTCAGTTAAAACAAAACATGAAGCTGTAGACCATTTCAGAGTTCTTACAAACTACTTTCTCTATATCCTCAATCTTATAAAATTCATCTATTTTAGCCATGCCTTCTAATTTCTACTCTAACAGCTTCTAGTACTTGAGAATTTAAACCAAAAAAGACAATGATTTTTCTGCAGGTGCTGAAGCTACAAGATTCCTGTAAGAAACACCTTATTGCATTCCCTAATTCCATCATCAGAAAGATGTTTCACCTTCATCTTCTCAGCCTACAATTTCTTAGTAAACTGAGTAAGTTGGGCAGAATTATTTATGTTTCCTCAACAGCTATACTAATAGCACTGAGCATTAAGGATTCAGTCCATTCCAAGCACCTTTCTGGAATCCCATTCTTGAGAAGCATCTGGCTCACTTATCTAGTCTTGACCAGACTTACTGACCTTCAGTTTCAAGATACCTATCTTCTCAGTTCCTCTGCTTGCCTGAACCTTTTGCAACTTCAAGCTTCACTGACTAAACACTGACTCAATAAACTTGACCTTGACTCACATCACCTACTTGCCTTTGAATTCCCTGTCTTGAACTTGTAGCTCACTGCCCTTTATCTTCACGGACATCACACCTAAACTAAATCAAAGCCCTTATTTCCTGCTTATATAACTTATACAAAGATAAACATTTTTTGTTCCAATTTATTTTTTTTACCTGAAATAATAACTCAAACATATGCTTACTGGAGGAGAGCTAAACAACTGTAGAATAAATCCAAGGACAACACAGGGTTCTATGAGGTGATATTTCTACTGCTTTCTGGGCTGCTCTGTAGATAAAAATATTAGAGTTCAAAATCCAAAGTGAGGGGAAAAATTTAACTGACTCACTATACAGGTGCTAAAAAAGAGCTTTAATGTTATGGACATGCCTGGAACCATGAAGTCAAAAGTTACTGAAATTCAGAGACACTACTATTTAGCCTTAAGTTTGATAAAGGTTTTTATGTTAAAGAATTTACAAGATCTGGGCTAAGATATACCCATTATGTAAAAAAAGTGTGTGTGTACATTAAAGGCTACGCCTCCTTCACTTAAAATGAATGACCCAAGTGAAATAAAAGAATGGCTTATAGCTGACCAAGAAATAAATATGGTTCATTACATTAATGAGGGAAAATTAAGAGAAAATGTGTTCAATGTTGATGACAAGTCAAGAAACACAGGTTAAAGATGATTTTATAAAGAAGAAAATCCACTGGGAAAAAACACTACTTCAATCTCTGATTCAATAATTTTGCCAGTAGTAGGCAGTAATGTTGTACTGTCCTGTCCTGCAGATTATAAAGTTAGATATCACTAAATATATTAGGAGCAGGTAAATTACTTTCTGAATTGTACCTTCCTGGGCATCTCCTAAGATGACTATCCTTTCAATTTTATATTGTATAAACTATAACATACAATATAACTGATGAAGAATATTACAATCAACATCCTCTATTAACCAACAAAGGGTATCATATAGTTTAGTAAGATTAACACCAAAAATAACTAAAACTATCTGAAAGCTTTAACTTGCCAAATGTAATCCCTAGTTGTGGACAACAGATGATGCCATAGAAGTCTATTACAGGCTACATTCTAAATCTACAAGTTGTTTTGAGGGCATACTTTCACTCCTGGTTTGTTTAAACCTTGAAGAGATGGTTTCTGCTCCCATTTAATGCAACTAAGAGATCTGGAACCCTCAGAACAATCTGTCTTCTGTAACCTACCTAATTTCTAAATTTAGCATGTAATCTAAATTCACACCCTCACACCCTGTTTAATTCCTATTCCCTGCATCTTCCCAGGTCTTTCAGTGATCAGGACCAGAGATGTATTATAACCAAACTATATGTTAGCAAAAGTACTTTTGCTAAGGGATATCCTTACAAATGATTCAACCTGGTAAAAATGATCACAGTAAAAATGCTGTATAAGGCCACAGGGTTTCTCCAACTGTCACATAGACAATTCTCAAACTGCTTCTCAAGTTTTCCTATGTGGCTCCTCTCTGCTATCAAATGGAGTATCTCTCTCCTGCCTATTAATGCTAATAACTAAAATAGCAAGACATTCACAAAATGTAATAACTCAAGCCTGGGATAAAAAATACTAATAATTAATATCTACTTATGGTCCTCCCTTCTTAAAAACTTCAAACATATTTACTTTTCAACATTTGTTTGAGGTTAACAGGAAATTATTTGGTTTCCCATAGAACAAATTACAGATTTAACTTGAGGCAAAAAAGGTTAAGTGACTTACCCAAGGTTACAATTAGAGACCAGGTCTCCTGAGTCTCAGCTCAGTGCTCTTTTCCTTAGCCCATGATGCCTTATCAGAAAAATCCAAATACAGTCAGACCCCCAGTTACATGGGTATGAGTTACACTGATTCACATATACAAACTTTATATAGTGTGACCAATGTTTCAACTCACGCGGTACCCTGCTTCCATTTATGCAGTATGCCAGGCATCGGCACGATTTTCAGTGGCACACAGGCGGTTGCCACCACCAGGGCCCTAGGCAAAATTGCAAAGAAGGCAAAGTTTGTCTTTGGCCCTCCCACCTCCATTATGCATTCCTCTCCCACCTCCTGGTCATCCCCCTGCCCAGCCTCCCAGCACCATCATGCTGCCCTCTAATTGTTCAAAGCCCCCCACTTCCACACTCACCCAGGACTGTCTTTTCCTGAAGTGCCCAGTGATCCAAATATTACCTCTCCATTTCCCTGACACCAAAATTCCTATTCCTGAGGACTCCAGTGAAGTTTAGGTAATCTAAATGATTAATTCATTTAAGTAATTCAAGATAAGGTACATTTAACTCACAGACTTAAATCTCCAAGGAATTTTTAAAGGAACTGAAAACTGTTGGGAAGGGGAGAGGGTGCCACTTCAGTTGTTTTCATGGATGGGACACTAAAGATTGAGGGGGACTGTGGCTACCTTGAGCCTCACTGCCCAAAAAGAAAATGGTTGCTTTATAGCAGTCTCTGGAGTTTAAAAAAAAAAGAAAAGGAACAAGCTGCCTTACATGCCCTCCTACCTACCTTTTCCATCTTTTTCCCACCTCCTGGATCCCCATTTCCACTTCCAAAGACACCCAACATCATTCCCCAGAAACAGTTTGTGTGTCTAATACAAGGCTTCCCATTATATGGTTTCAAATTACATGTTATTCAGTGATGTCTCCATGTTCCCCTATCCCTGGATAACTTGAAGTTGACTGCTAAAAAAGAATAATCTAATTATTTAAATATCCTGAATCATATCAAATGTGTAAATTCACTAAATATCTAGTTAGAAGGAATATAATTTTCTGATTATCTCAAGTACATAAAAATTTTGGATATATAAAAAAACATAATTCTTTTCCTTGAAAGTGGTGTATTTCTTACTTCTGACCCAATATAGCAGTAAAAGTCCAGTTATTTCAGTTAAATATTATTGTGGACTCGTAGACATGAATTCATTCATAAATCCTCTAAGTCTGGAGGCAAAAACAAAACAAAACAAAAAAATCCAGTGACAGACACATAAGAAATATAAATTTATTTGCATACAAAGCAGAATGGATTTTAAGAAATCCAGCTTTCTGCTGGGACTACACATGCAGTAATGTGTGTGTGTGTGTGTGTGTGTGTGTTACTCTAACTTTGCAACACTAGATCAGCTGCTTAATTCAGGAATTTCTCAGGTGATGGTTACCTTGATCCAACTACCTTACCAATAATATGAGAAAATCTAATCTATGCAGAAAATACCAAAATGGTATCTGTCAAGGATTAAAAGGATCACGTAAAGTAAGCCTTAAGTGATTACTATGAATTTATTACAAAGATTGATTATTGTTAGTTAAGACCCTGAATGAAACCCCTTCCCAATACCCTCTCTCATGCTAGAAAAGGAGAAATGTTAAGACATGCTGCAGTTATAACCATTCTTACCTAAACATGGAAAATGGTAACAGTTAAAATCTTCTCCAATGGCATTTTTATTTAACGTTAATTTTCAAGAATTTACTACACAAATAAACCTATTTTCTTTCCAATCGTTCTCTTCTCTCTACACAACCACAGTTTGTCATCTACACCTGTTTATCTGTATGTTCTATGAAGAGAGGTTCCCAGTGTGGATTTTCATTAAAACTGAACCGTTAACACTGAAATGCCGTTCTAAATATGCGTTGCTAAAAATATTTTAATGCAAAGAAGTTTTTTTCTACTCACATATTTCGATGCATATCACTCAAGTAAATTGTAAGAGCAACTATCATAAACTAAATTCAAGGACCTTTTCTCATAAGTCAAGCAATTTGAATAACTTCTCAAGAAAAAAGCATTTAAATGGCTAAGAAACTATTTGCCAAAACAAGCAACATATAAAAACAAGGACTTTTCTGTTTTTAAGAAAGAACTCAACTAGACCTTTCCTCCACGTTGACGTGGATTTAAGTTGAATTTGAAAGAGTATATTACTAATTACTATGAACAAAAAAGCAACAGGATTTCACCATTTTATTTAGAAATTCTCTATGACAAAAGATAATCCAGCACCTAGTGGCTTTCTGTACAGATTCTAACCTATGTGCCTAAAAATCTCTTTGTTTCCCTCGATTCTGCTTCACTGGGCATCAAATTTCCAAAATGGTCCTATTTGGGGCGCATGCAAGATTTGTCAATATTTACTGAACAAAGCCTCTATTAAATTGTCTAACAAAATGGAGGTCTCTCGGAAAAACAGGCCATAACATTTTTTCTTTTCACAAAATGGGGCCAAACACACCCACTTCAAGAAACCATGGTTTGGGTCAGATTTTCCATAAAAATAGTTGATTCTGTGGGGATGGATGGTGCATCTCTGAGAACGGGTAAGGTTTTCCTTCACACCCGGGGCGGGGGGGTGGGGGTGCTTCTCTCTGGACTCTGGAGGACGGCGAAGAGGGATGATCCAAAGCTCTGGGTTAAGGAACTAGATCAGGGGCGGGGGTTTTAGCGGTCCGCAGGTACCTAATCAGCAACAAAACGGGCCGCCCGACTGCGCAAGAGAGACGTGGGCTTTCCCATCCCAGCCAAGTCAACATTAAAAGCACAAACTCTCCTTTCTGCCCCCAGGCCCCGCCTAGTCCCATTGGCAGCAGTTCCCGCCAATCCGCACGGTCACCGCCCCCCAAGCCAGCCTGCCAAGCCCTGATTGGATGGGACAGGAGCCGGGGACCTCGTGTTACCAATCTGGGAGCCCCTTACTCAGCCACACGCGCGCGCCCAGGTGCGCCCTCGGACCCCTTCCCGTCGTCAGCCCCATCCCCTCCCCCACCCCCAGGGCTCTGGCAGACACTTACCATCCCTGGAGGTGCCCATCAACTGGTCCAGCATCGCGCGCATCTGGGCCTGCGCCGACATGGCGGCGGCGTAGCGGACGGACGGGCGGGGGTGGGGCGCAGACAGGGCCCTCTCGGGCGGGGGGAAGAGGGGAAGGGGTGGGGGGAGGTGCGATGCTGTCTTGGTGGCCGCTGCCGCCGCCGCGAGGCGTGCGGAAGGAGAGCCGAAGGGGTCGCGGGATAGTCCGGGCTGCGCTCCTCACGACGACGTGTACGTGGAAGACAGCAGCTCCCGAAGGCGACCCTCGTGCCTTCACTCTCCGTCCGGTTCCAGGAACAGAAGCGACACGGGCTAAGCAAGCTCTCGCCTTCACCGCCACCCGCCAGAAGCCGTCAACCCCCCCCTCCAAGCTGTGACGCCGCTCGCCGCCACCGTCGTCGCGACGGGAGCGCGCACGCTCCTTGCGCTGACTCGTTTCTCGCGGGGCTCCACCAACTGGCGTCCAACTGTCTTCGCTCCGCCCGTCCGGCCCGGGGCGGGGGTTCCACCCTAACGGCTCGCGGGCGCGTGCACGCGCGCTCCCCGCCCCTACCTCTGGATCTCGCGAGACTCTGGTTCTTTAACCGACTCTCCAGCCGGATCTGCCCCGAGGCGCCAAACCCGGACCTCAGAGCTGCAGGCTGGTTAGGGCCGCGCTAGCGATCCAGACCCCAATTAGCAAAATGTGTCAGAGGTTAGCCCGACGAAGTAAGTAGAGACTGTGCCCACCAGTTTGACGGAGGCTCCCGGTCCTAACGGCTAGCGTGGGCGTGTTCCTGACGGATAATCCCAGATTCAGGGCCCAGCACGAGCCGAGTGGACGTGGCCTTTCCTCCGCGGGAGGAGCCCTGAACTGCAAACGCTGGGTCACTGTCCCTCATCTGTGCTCCCAGCTGGGACGTGTCAGGTGCAGGAAAGTACCCTGAAGTCAGTACCTTGGAAACCGGCTCTCCTACCCGTTGGGATCAAGCGGGCAACCGTTAGGCCATATTTGAAGCCGGGCGCGGTGGCGCAGGCCGGTAATCCCAGCGCTTTGGGAGGTTAAGACAGGAGAATCGCGAGTTCAAAGCCAGCCTCAGCAGCGGCGAGGCACTAAACAACTCAGTGAGACCCTGTCTCTACATAAAACACAAAATAGGGCTGGGATGTGGCTCAGTGGTCGAGTACCCCTGAGTTCAATCCCACGTACCAAAAAAAAAAAAAATATATATTGGTATTCTGAGAATTTATGAAGTGGCGAACTTGCAGAAAGGCGAATCAGCGACTGTGACCACGGGAAAACCCAGGAACTCCATGGTTTCCTGTTGCCCCATACTCCAAGCTTTACTAATTTTTACTAACAGTGGAACCGTCAAAAAAGGATTGATTGAATTTTGTACCAGGGATTGACCCCAAGGGCGTTTAAGCACTGAGCCACATCCCCATCCCTTCTTTAAATTTTAAGACAGGGTCTCGCTAGGTTGCTTACATTCTCGCAGAATTGCTGAGGCTGGCTTCCAACCTGCAATCCTCCTGCCTCAGCCTCCCGAGCTGCTGGCATTAGGGACATGCACCACCACACTTGGCTCAGCAAA
This sequence comes from Geosciurus inauris, assembly GCA_004024805.1. NCBI lineage: Eukaryota > Metazoa > Chordata > Mammalia > Rodentia > Sciuridae > Geosciurus > Geosciurus inauris. The sequence goes on from PVHX01026651.1 coordinate 18,214, forward strand.
TGATTTTCTTTTTTTCTTTTTAGTACCGGGCATTGAACTCTGGAGCACACAACCACTGAGTCACATGCCCAGCCCTATTTTGTATTTTATTTAGAGATAGGGTCTCACTGAATTGCTTATCGCCTCACCGGTGCTGAGGTTGGCTTTGAACTCCCGGTCCTCCTGTCTCAGCCTCCAGAGCCACTGGGATTTCAAGCGTAAGCCACTGCGCCCGGCTACCAAATGATTTCTTAATCTTGCATGGCGAGTGGATATAACCACACAATCTTGCAGTATTAGTTGGAGAACAAAATGAGCCAACGTAAAATACCTACACCAGACCTTTTGCCTGGTGTTTTTAAAACCTTTGATAAAATGATAATTCTTCAAGAAATTACTATTGTTTCACTATAATTGTATACGTATCGCTTTGGGACATATAATTCCTGGCTAGCTTGTTATCAATAAAAAAATTAACATGAAATAGCCAGCACAGTCCCAAGATCCCCTTAATTATATAATGGATCAATAAAAATTTTAACGTTATCTTTAGTAATTAACAAAAAGTTTCCCTCCAGTTAGAAAACCCCAAATTCTAAACAAATACTAGAAATGTCATTAACTTTTGAAAACTAATTTACAAGAGTAGAAAGATGCACAAATCAATATGTCCTACAGGGATGCACTGTTATATATAAACATTACGGTGCAAAACACTATCCATAAGGAAGTACACCAAAATGTTGAACCCACCATGGTGGTGCACGCTTGTAATCCCAGTGACTGGAGAGGCTGAGGCAAAAAGATGGCAAATTTGAGGGCAGCCTCAGCAACTTAGCAAGAACCTGTCTCACTAGCTCAGTGGTAAAGTGCCTCTGGATTCAATTCCCAGTACCAAAAAATAAAAAAGAGAATAATTAATTTGTTTTATTTTGCCATACTGGGACACTGTACCACTGAGCTACCTCCCCAGCCCTTTTTTCTTTTGAAACTCAGTGAGTTGCAGATGGCCTTGCTAAGATGATGAAGCCTCAAATTTGTGATCTTGCCTCAGCCTTCCCAGTCTTCAGGACATGTACTACTGCATCCAGCTCTTTTTATTTATTTTTTATTTTTTTTTGACACAAGATCTGCCTAATTTGCCCAAGCTAGCCTTGAACTTGGGATCCTCCTGCTTCAGCCTCCAGAGTAGCTGGGATTAAAGGCTTGGACCACCATGTCCAACTTGAACTTGGGATCCTCCTGCTTCAGCCTCCAGAGTAGCTGGGATTAAAGGCTTGGACCACCATGTCCAACTTGAATATGTTTCAGTGAAGAGATTTTCTTTCTTTCTTTACTTTCTACTTTCCTGATTACATTTTACATTAACCTTTTTGGCCTACATTTTAGATGTATTTGGGTTTTTAAAATAGTTTGATATTTACTGTCTTTATTTTTGCTAGGAATAGAATCCAGGGCATTGTGCATGCTACTAAGCACTACCACTGAGTCCCATCCCCAGCTTACACACTTTTTTTTTCTTTTTTTGTTTTGGTGCTGGAGATTGAACTCAGGGGCACTTGATCACTGAGCCACATCCCCAGCCCTATTTTATTTTTTATGTAGAGACAGGGTCTCACTGAGTTGCTTAGTGCCTCACCGTTGCTGAGGCTGGCTTAGAACTCACGATTCTCCTGTCTCAGCCTCCCTAAGTGCTGGGATTACAGGCTTGTGCCACTGCGCCTGGCTATACACACTTTTAATTGAAGCAAACTGAAGCATTTACTCATCTACATTCACATATTACTCATAACTGCACCCTGCTTCAGAGTTTGCTTTTGTGTTATTCTGCTACTGGGAAAATTGTCCATCTTTGTTCATCTGAAAAGAACTTTTTTATTTGCCTTAATTCTAGGTGGATATTTTATCAGAAAATAAATATTATAGAATATCATAGAATTCTAGGTCAAAAATTATTTCATTGAGCAGGGTGCGGTGGTGCACACTTGTGATCCCAGCACTTTGGGAGGCTGAGACAGGAGAATCACAGTTCAAAGCCACACCACCAACAGCACGTGCACATTACAAGACCCCAAACAAAGCCAGGCACAGAGGCACAAGCCTGTAATCCCAGCACTTTGGGAGGGTGAGGCAGGAGAATCGCGAGTTCAAAGCCAGCCTCAGCAACGGCGAGGCGCTAAGCAACTCAGTGAGACCCTGTCTCTACATAAAACACAAAATAGGGCTGGGGATGTAGCTCAGTGGTCGAATACCCCTGAGTTCAAGCCCCAGTACCAAAAAAAAAAAAAGACTCCAT
>PVHX01026652.1:0-20489 GCA_004024805.1 Geosciurus inauris
TAAAAAAAAAAAAAAAAAAACTTAGGAAAAGCATGACCTTTGTCACCAAGCGTGGACTACAGATCTGGAAAGAGACAGTTGGCTAGTGATTCTTGATTTTTTGGAGTGGGGCCCAACAAGCTGAGACAGATGTTCCAGGCTGGAAAACCCAGGGCAAGGCGGGACACGACAGCTGAATTACCCCAAGAAAGGCCTGCCATGGAGGAAGGCCACCAGTGTGGCTGCAGGTTTGCCTGCCTCCCTTGAGGGATGGGGCCGGCGGACTGGGAAGTGGCTAGGGTTTGGGAAAGGAACCCCAGCATGAAGCAGTACCTGCAGTTCTGGAGAAATGGTGAATTTTTTTTTTAATATTTCTTAGTTGTAGTTGTCGATGGACCTTTATTTTATTTCTTTATTTTTATGCGGTGCTGAGGATCGAACCCAGTGCCTCACATGTGCTAGGCAGGCGCTCTACCACTGAGCTACATCCCCAGCCCCAAGGGTGAATTTTTGTGGTTAGAGAGGTGTGGGGTCTGTGTGGCTGCTCCGGAGCTGAGACCCACACAGTCCTCTCCATGCTGTGCAGGCTCTGCCTGTTGCCATATCTGTTCCTCCCACCCTTTCGCATTCTTGTCTCCAATCTTATTTAAAAGTCAGGATCCCATGACTCAGAGAAAATGAGCTATGAGCTGGGATTGAACAAAGATCTGTGTGTCTCTGGAATCACTGGGGAAATACCCACAGTGGCAGTGCCATGCACTCTGGTTCCTGTGTTGAACAAGCATGTGTGCACATACACACACACACACACACACAAATGGAACATCCTCTCCTCAACCCTCCCCGGGTTTCTGCTCCCTCCTCTTCTGACTCTCCTTTGACCTTTTCCAAAGACTAGAAGTAGTAGTTACATGACCCCAGCCATCTGGTCATCCTAGCATACCCTAAGTATTGTACATCTAGACTAAATACAGTCTCTTTCCCAAAAAGCACTCTGCAGATTAAAGAATGTCAACAAGATAGAGATTTACATTGGTGGCTACAGGGGAAGTTGTGGAGATTTAGATCCTCGCTGTGAATTTCCTGGGGGAGATGCGAGGCATGTCCTCTCTATCGTATCAGCTAGTTTGTGCTTTGTATAAAGCTCCCAAAACCTGTTGGCTTATAATAGCCACCATTGTATGTGCTTTTGATTCTGTGGGTTGACCACGAAGTTCTCCTAGTCTGGGCAGACTCTCTGGATAGCAGTCTCTACTATGGCTTGAGTGGTCCAGGATGGCCTCACTCATGTGTGTGATGATTGGCAGGCTGGTTGTTTGAAGACAGCTTTGGCCTGGAGTGCTTTCCCATGCTCTACACGGTCTTCTACCTCCAGTAGAGGAGCCTGGGCATCCTCATGTGGTAGTCTCATTGTTCCAGAAGTAGCAAAGGAAGATAAGCCCTCGGGCATAAGTACATTTCAAGCTTCTGTTATTGTTCCATTGGCCAAACTGAGAGTAGGTGTGGGAGGAGACTATGGAAGGCCATGGATATAGAAAAGCATAAACAACCAGAGGCCATTACTATAACAAATCTACCATGCAGTAAGCCTAAGATTTAACTCAGCAGGTAGCAACTGTTCTGCCCGATGCCCACCTGGAGACAAGACTGAACCACATTGTGATTAAACCCACATGAAAAGGCAATGTCAAGGGCTGGGGTTATGGCGCAGTGGTAGCGTGCTCGCCTAGCATGCGTGAGGCACTGGATTCGATCCTCAGCACCACATAAAAATGAAATAAAGAGATGGTGTCCACCTACAACTAAAAAATAAAAAAAATTTAAAAAGGCGATGTCAAGTCAAATCATGGGAAGTCCACAAAGCCAAGTAGCTCCTGCCAGTCACTGAGGTGGAAATCTCTAAGGGACTAGAGGCAGGAAGTCATTTTAAGGCCAGAGGTGGCTCAGCAGCAGAAGAAAGGTGCTCATCTCCTGCGTGCAAACACAGCGACCAGGAGGCAGATGTGGCCCCGGAGGTGAAAATGCAAGAGACGCCACCTAGACTCAGAAAACTGGGTGAGTGATCTCCCCAGACCAGCACAGTGACTCCCAGGCCCTTGGGTGAGAGACCCCCAGAGAGGACTTGAGCCAACGCTGCAGAGGGAGGGATGTGGACAGGAGCGGGTGAATGTGGAGCGTCCACACACCCAGAGGAACCAAAAGAGCCAAGAAACTTCTATCCTCAATTTTATTTCCCGGGAGGAAGGAAGAGAGAGCAAAGTAACTTGAGGACTCAAGACAAAGCCGCTCACACCCACTGTCTCTGGAGTATCTTTGGTATGATGGGGACTGTACTCAGCCTGGAATTTAGTCCCCTGAGGTAATTAGTCCACATTGCTAGATGAGGAAACAGCCTCAGAGAGGATAAATAATTGACCAAAGTTCTGGAACTTGCCCTTCCTCTGCCTCTGGTTGCCTGTAGCGTCCCCCAAGACACAGCACCCTGCACAGCACAGGACCCTCCTGGTGGGAGAACTTGAACCCAAAAGGCCAGTTCCCAGGTGGGAACTCTGGAAGATGTTCAGGGAAAGATGGACCTTCAAAAGAAGGTGGTAGAAGAAACCATGAAGAAAAGCCATCATACTTGGTGGTAGCAATGCAGAGACACCAAAAGGGTTAAATTTGCCCCGGGTCTTCTCCCTAGTCTTCTCTCTCCTCATCCCCCACATCAAAGGGATCACTGTACCAGGAGGTTGTTAATGGAATAAATCCAATCAGGAAACCCTTGGCATTTGAAGGAGCTGCTGCCCCTCCAAGAGCGTGAGAAGCTGAGCTGGGCATGTCAAGGGTGAACTTGATCTGTGCTGACCTGCAGGTTGTGGCCAGAGTTGGTGGCATGTAACCAGCGATGCTGTAACACACAAGAAGGAGGTCTAGGGGCACAGAGAGCTCATTTTGTTCCCTGGCACCACTATTCAGCCTTATGCCTTCAGGTTGGTTTCTGTTTTTTGTTTGCACATGAATGATGCGCACGCTGGCCCTGCGCTCGCACTGGCGCGAGCCAGGCCCACCTGGCCACTGCCTCCCACGGTGCTTGGTGAATGGAAACCCAAGGGAATGCATGGCTTTGAGGAGTCACAAGTCCCCCGTTCCTGCAGGAGCAGAACGAAGGTAGTAGGCTTTCTGGCCAGAGAGTGAGTGCCAGGGGCCCCTACCCCTGGAGGTGGGTGGCAGAGACTGCCCCAGCCTTCTGCGGAGTAGAGGATGCTTTGAAAAGGACGTTTGCAGATGGATGTGCCACTTCCACGTCTATCCTCTGGGATTTTGTGGGGAGCAGAGACTGGGGTGCAACTTAGGCTGTTCTCTTTGGTTTACTGTTGTGTAAGGAACCCACCAGGCTGGATGAGGAGCCAGAGCTGCCCGGCTCGACGCTCTCTATCTGGGAATGGGGATCGTGGGCATCAAGGCCTCACCCTCTTTGTGGCCCCAGGAGGAAACCATGGTCAGATGAACCTATATTCTGTTCCTTTACCTCAGCCTCCTGGGGTTCAGTACAGATGCCTTGGCCCTCATGGAGCCTGGATTCTGCCCAACAGCCCTCAGGATCTGTGGGTGTCCTTTCCAGCACCTTCAGGAGGCGGCTAATGGGGGTTCAAATTTCAGAAACAGAAAACTTTATTTGGGGTCCCCAGTCCTCATTCCCCTGGCAGAATAGCCAGGGTATTTTTTTGTTTGAAAAGCCAGAAATGTCAAAGAATTCATGAGGCAGATGAGTTCCCTCCCAGGCCTAGAGGGGACTGTACCCAGAAGGAGTTGCCAGTCAGTCTGGGGCACTGGGGAACTTGATTCTTGGTCAGAGGTGGTAACTAAAGGGACAGAGGCAGTTCATATTTAAAGATGTAAAGCAAGATCTGTTGGTAACAGATGCTAGTTGCTGGCCATACGGTCCCAATGATGAGGTGGTACAGATGCATTTTCTTCGATCTCTTAGCAAATGTTCTCTTTTGGTAGACGATTTGACAGGTCCCTTTGAAAATGAGGCATTCTTCCAATGTCCCTCCAGGGCCCTTGGGGAGAGGCTCTGGCTCCTGCTTCAGTCCAGCAGATGAGCTTGGTAATGAAGCAGCTTATTGAAATACAGTGCCTGCATCATACAGCGCCCTCCTACCCCATGCCATTCAGTGGACTTTAGTACATTCCCAGGGCATCGTGTAGTCACTGCCACATTAGCAGATAAGCTCTTATCCCATTTTGTCTGTTGGGGTTCTGAGGGACACTGTTTGAAGGAGGTAAAGATTCAGGCTTGAACTAATTTTTAAAACCTTGCTGTAGTTTCAGAACCTTTTCTAAAGAGACTGTGGTTTTCGAGTTCTACTGTGAGAACCAGGAAATAAACATGATGTGTAAGACTGATAGGGTAAAATCACAGTGCCCTTCACTTTTTTCCCAGGCAGGACACTTAGGGTCTTGCTCAGCTAATTGTTTTAAATTTTTCTTTGCAAATTTCTAATGTGGTCAGAGAAAATTAGAATGAGTGGGTTGGGGCTGCAGGAAGACCCCTCCTCAACGGGCCGCATGCATGGTCCAGGATGAGGGAGGTCTCTGATTGGCAGATGGGGCTGGTTAATGTGGAGTAAATCCTCCAGCACACCCCAGCCACCCCTGAAAGCCCTACTGTGAGCCACATTTCAATGATTGAGGTTCAGATTGATGATTTCAGTTAAAGATCAGGTCATCTTAGCCAAATGGTCATCCAAACAGGTTGAGGTTTAAAGGTCAGAGGTCATTATGGGGTGAGCAGGCATTGTCTAGCACATCGTAAATGCTCAACAAACCTTCTCTAGATTTGTCTTTGGAAATGTCAAGTCTCTAAAATATCTCACTCCCTGTTGATGTCAGGTAAGCATTTATGCACTTGGCTTCCTCTTATCAACTTGACAGGAATATTCTCTTGGACTTACCTGGGGACCAGAACTTACGGCAGAGCGTGCAGCTGTTCTCTAGCCAGGGTGTCCAGCCTCCCTGTCAGGAGATGGGCCTAACTGACTGGTTTTCAGCTGACAGACCTGGTTTTCCACACTGGACACCTGTGTAGGGATCACATCTGTTGCTTTTTTCCCCAGGACTGGTGCTCCATGAAGAGGTGAAACCATGAAGAGAAAATAGAACAAATAATAATGCTTTTCCGCAATCGCTTCCTGCTGCTGCTGGCCCTGGCTGCACTGCTGGCCTTCCTGAGCCTCAGCCTTCAGTTCTGTGAGTACAGCAAGCAGCCTGGTGCAGGAGGGCAAGGGCATCGCTCTAAAATAGAGGGTCTGAGTCTGTAGGAAACAAGGAGGCTCCTGAGGCTTTGTTTGTGTGTTTGTTTTTTAATAAACACAGAGGTTTAGAACAATTGGAGTCTTTTTATCATTGGTGCTCAGAGTGTATGGCTGCAAACAGGAATCCTAAATCACTGATCAATTTTCTTTCTTTTTTTTTTTTTTGGTACTGGGGATTGAACTCAGGGGCACTTGACCACTGAGCCACATCCCAGCCCTATTTTGTGTTTTATGTAGAGACAGGGTCTCACTGAGTTGCTTAGCACCTCACCGTTGTTGAGGCTGGCTTTGAACTCGCAATTCTCCTGCCTCAACCTCCCAAAGTGCTGGGATTACAGGCATGCACCACCACGCCCGGCTACTGATCAATATTCTGGGGCTGCTCTTTTGGCCATGAGGAACAAGAGTGCCCACCAGGTCCTGTGACACACTTCTATATGGACATTGAAACTCTCTGGTTATTCCCAGAATGGAGGCCCAAGAGGGAGATACTGAGTGGTCCAACTTGACTTCTCGAGTGAACTCACACAGCACAGGGGTATCTGGCCTCAGGTTGGCTCCTGGAGGGTTGAGTGTCCCTTTTATTTTCAGAGTCGGAGTTGTTTGGGGCAGGGTGGGGCCATTAGATCATTGATATTGAACTCAGGCTCCTGGGTAGCAGGGCCTGTGCGGGGGCAATCCTGTGTAACAAGACAAGATCTCGCTGGTGACGTCAGTCCACCAACCGCTGCATCCTTCACTGGCATCCCTGGGTTCAGTCTGTGCCCCAAGTCTGTGCACACTGTAGCTCCCCAACAAGCAGCCAACCTCAGGTAGAAACCTGGCCCTGCCACCTCTTTGACTGTGGCCCTTCATGGTGGCCCTCCAGTGGTGGTCTTCTGGGAGACCCCTCACCCCCCTGGCCTGCCTATGCTTGCTGGTCTCTACCAGTGCCAGCCTCCCTATGTGCCCAGCTCCCTCTGTCCTCAGCAAGGGGTGCTCTTCCTGTACCCCAACTTGGCTTCTTTCAGAGCTCACCTCCTCTCCTCTAGGAACCTTCCATAGGCTCCCAAGGGTTTGGTACTTCTGTAACGTACATCAAGAAGCCCTGAGCCTGTCCCCGCTGTCACTAACCAGGCAGTATCAACACTTTGCATTCTTGCATCATTTCCTTCTATAAGACTATCTTTTGTTTTGTTTTGTTTGGTACCGGGGATTGAACTCAGGGGCACTTGACCGCTGAGCCACATCCCCAGCCCTATTTTGTGTTTTATGTAGAGACAGGGTCTCACTGAGCTGCTTAGCACCTCGCCATTGCTGAGGCTGGCTTTGAACTCACGATTCTCCTGTCTCAGCCTCCCAGAGTGCTGGGATTACAGGCTTGCACCACTGCACCCAGCTGACTGTTCTTGATAGCAGGGACCATGTCCTGTTTCCCTCTATATCCCAGGAGCCAGCTCTGCTGAGCACATAGTAGGTGCACGTTTGTTGAGTGAATGAATCCGTGCCCCCTCTGAGAACAGGCTGGCCTTTCTTCCTTTTTTTCCATTGCCCTGAACAAAAAGCTGAGCAAGCATCTGTCAGTGCTGGGAACTGACTCCTGTCTGTTTTACCACCTCACCCTGAAGACCAGAAGACCTGTCCTTTGACACCTGTCACCACCCAGAACATATTTGTGGGAAGGTGGTGTTTCTGTCTCAGTTTGAATGACAGAAAGAGGAGCCGGTGGCTTGATGGGTGGGATGTGGTGAGCTCCGTGGGGAGTGTTGGCATCGGGAGTAGGAGGTTGGCAAAGAGGAGGCTCCAAGCCAGTCTGCATGATGCACCTCCGGCGTGACTCTGTGCCAGGCGCACCTCAGGGACATGTGACAAGCTATTTCTAATAGTAAAGAAAATTTAAAATAACTTATTTTGTCCTTCCAGAATTGGAAAGGAGGTCAAGAGAATGTGGGCTTAAGAAGTTTAAAAATACTCCAGATGGTTAATGAGTTGCAAACTATGCATCCTTTCCAAAAAAAAAAAGAGCGATTTGATTTTCAGTAGTTTAATTGTTTATCATTTTTCATGAAAAATTTTTCCACCCTTTAGTCAGAGAGGTAGGATGTTACAATCAACCCAGAATTTTACCCCGAGACCCGGCAGGTTCTGAGAGGTGACTGTGGGTGACTTGTGTTCTCTGGCATGCGCTGGTCCTCACGTCACTGAATGGGCCTGTGTGTCTTGCTTATATAACTCTTCTGAAAGTACCTCTGTTTCAGGAGAGCCAATTTTCAGCCACACTTTTTTAAGGAAAATTTTTGCAGGGTAAATTAGCCTGGCTGGCTCTGACTTCTTTCTTCTGGGATACGTCGGAGTTCGGAAAGATATTAAGAAATGGACATTCTTGCCTCTCTTCTACTTCTAGGTAAAGTGTAACTGGAATTTCCTCATTTCTGTAGAAATGGAGTTCAGTTGCTTCATGTATTTAATTGCTTTATTGCTTGCTTATTATTATGGTATAAGAAACTTCATGGATTCATAATATAAAAGATTTTATTTGAGTAAGACTGTCCTTTTATTCTTAATCCTAAAATGTATGGAACTTTTGCTTTATAATTCCTTCTGACTAATTTTTGAATTTCATATTAGCCCATTTCATAATCCGAAGTAGCATACCTGAGGTCATTAACTCAAACTTGGTCTTTTCATGCCTGAAGTAACCAGTATGGTTTTGTTTTCTGAAATGATCATATATTTTATTGCCTCTTGTTGGGTACTTTTCTTTTTCTGGTGTTTTGAATATGAAAAAGTTAAGACTCAGGTTATGATTCAGAAATTAGGTTGCTTAAATAAGTGCTTCTTCCTCTGGGTACAGAAGGAATGCGGTGAGCCCACATGCATTTATTAAGTTCTTACGTGTGTTTGACATTGTGGGGGTGAGGTTAGCCGGGAAGGGATACAAAAAAGATTAAGATTAAGCTACAGTTTCTAGTCTTTTGAAGTAGATCTACTATATGCTAATAGTCCTTAATAAAAAATAATTTGTTCTGTGTTTTCAAGCTCTTGATGTTATTGTAGTTAAAATTCATACTAGTAGAAAAATGACTTCTTGAATTAGCGGGCTCCTTCATCACAGCGGGGAAAGACTGTCAGGATGTGAAGACTCATGAATCATTAGTTATGTTTCTGCTTCTTCTGCCCATTTGTAGTCCCCCACTTCCCTCCTCTGCCCCAGCATTTCCTTGATGCTTATTTTGTGCTTGGGGCTCCAGGTTCCAACTGGCATTCCCAAGATGGCGGTGTGACAGGAGCAACAGGCTCTTGAATTACAGCCTTGGGTTGGAAGCTCAGCTTCCCCACTGAGCATCTGGGTACCTTGTTTTCTTTCTATAAAATAGAGTTAAAGATGGCTGCTTTGCAAGGTTGATGTAAAAACAAAGGATTTTGGAAAAGCCCTTGGTTCGTGGAAGCATAGCCAACATAAATCTTTTAAGCAAACCAGATTCCCATCATAATGCACCGTCATCAGAAACTAAGGTTCTAGAAGGCTGCCAGAGCTTCTGTTACTTCAGCCACGTGATGGAGGGAGAAGCTTTTGAAATATGTCATCCATTTATTTGTTTTTAATCAGAGCACATTGGCTCTGATGGGGGTTAATCTGTACAGAGTGAGTGGCATGCATACCTGGGAGTGGCCCTCTTGAGCAGGGCTCTGATTGACTAGAGCAGGTTCAGAGAGAACCATTAAAGGTGGACTGGAGCTTCAGCTCCCAGGTGGAGGAGGCGAGGCTAACCAATAGAAGTGAAAGCCCAGGTTGTCTTCAAACTCTGAAGCGCACGCTCTCCAAGGAGTCAGACCTGTTCTGCGTGGCCCAGGTGAACATGGAGACAGGTTTCCCTTAAGCATGAGGTAGAACTTCCTGAAAGGAATGTCACAGGGAGGTGGTCTGGGTGCTGTGTTCTCTGTCACTGGAGTCTGCAAGCTCTGAAGGGTTCAATATGAGGCAGGTCATGGAGCCTGGCCCCATTTCAAGTCTCTTTAAAATCTGAGATTGTATGAAGTTTACTTTCCCTGTTAATCCAGAGTCATGTGAGTGTGGAGTATGTGCTTTATTCTTTAGCAACATCCCTCTTGAGTGTCCCTCTTGGGCTGGGATTAAAGTCTCCCAGGGCTGCAGGGAGCTCTCTGTCCAATGGGAGTATCAGGAGCAGACATTCAGAATGCCACACACAGGATGCCAGGGCAAGCAGGGGGCAGGGGCACAACTGGGTGGGAATAAGCATCAACTCTGAAGCCAGACTGCCCAGATGGAGTCCCTGTCCTGCCATTCACCAGCTCTGAGAGCTCAAGTCAGTTTATTGACCCCTTTCATGCTTCATCTGCCTCCATGGGGTTAGTGATTGTTCTAACTTCATGAGTTGGTAAACTGGTGTTTATAAAACCCCTGGCACATCGTAATCACAATGTATGTGTTTGCCAAGTCAAATGAATTAGAAATCATCTGTGGAGGGTGTTTGGGAGGATGGAGGACAAGGACTCAGCAAGGACTGGGGAGTCAGGTGGCATCTCCACTCATCATTAAGAAAGGTGGAAATCCCAGTGTGGTGGCGCAAGCCTGGAATCCCAGCACTTAGGGAGGTTGAGACAGGAGAATCGCGAGTTCAAAGCCAGCCTCAGCAACGACAAGGTGCTAAGCAACTCAGTGAGACCCTGTCTCTACGTAAAACACAAAATAGGGCTGGGGATGTGGCTCAGTGGTCGAGTGCCCCTGAGTTCAATCCCCAGTACCAAAAAAAAAAAAAAAAAGGATAGGAATTGGCCAAGGGCAATCCTGGGAAAGGGTGCTGGGCCATGCTGAGGAAGGGTGCCCCTGGGCCATGCTGGGCAAGGGTGTGACTGGTGGAGGTGGGCTTGCAAGGCAGAGCTGAAGAGCTTCCTCTGTGTGTAGCTGTGAAGCTAAGCCAAGGGCTGGGGCCCGCCTCCCACCACCTCCCGATGTCCTGGAGGCTGCAGCGAGCCACTGCAGCAGAGAAGTTACCCTCCAGCTGGTGTCTTGGGAGGCCCACAACCCAGTTCTGTGTCTTCCCAAGCTGGGCTCCTGAGTACCTGGATCAGAATTACTTGAGGAGCTTGTTTGAAATGCCTGTTCCCAAACCAGGTCATGCCCCTCCTATAGAATCTTGGTGGGGGTGGGCCCTGGGGAGCCCAGAGGGGTAGGCATCTTGGTGGTTGGCAAGCTCCCTGGTTGTGTCTCAAGTGCATGAGAACTCCTCCAGAAGGAGCTGGCGAGAGGATCATGCGGGGTGATGCGACCCAGGCTGTTTTACTCCTATGGTGGGGGCTCGGGGATCTGGACAGGGAGGCTGAGGGACAGTGCTCGGGACACAGGGACAAGCAGGGCAGGGCCAGGCAGTGGCACAGATTGAGGCAACCCAGGCAGAAGGGCAAGTTGGAGAGATGGGGAGGTTCCTGGGGTCATTGGAGGTACCTGAGGGCCAAATGGGGGCCAAGTCCTGACTGGCGTGGGTCTCAGGTCTGAGGCCTAGGAGAGTCCCTGGCAGGAAGCACTCCTTGGGGACTTTGTGTCCACTTTTCATGAAGCCTGGGCGGGGGAAGCCCAGGCAGCTGCTCCAGCCCAGTGGCCTGCGAGCTTGTTTGGCTTGGCCCAGCCTGTGTTTTCAGATTTTTGAACTTATTTACCAATTTCACATAAACTTGCGACCCCTCTTTAAAAAACCAGTCTGTCCAGCAACCTGAGGCCTCTGTCTCTTGCAGGGACATTCAGGGAATCAAGCAGCTGGGAGTGGGAGGGGGGGCTGCCCCTTTCCCCACAGTGCTGCCCAGGCTCTGTCACCTTCTGACCTGGTGTCCTGTGGTGCCACGTCCAGAAAGGGCAGGGTCAAGTTAGTCACAGAGAGAGGCAACAGAGAAGGGGCCAAGGGTGAAACTCTGGGAGACAGAGGAAGAGAGGTCATGAGGGAGGGAGACGGCAGCAGCCCGCTGGGACGCAGTAGACAGGAGGAGATGAGAGGCAGGTAACCTTCCAGAAGTTCTGAGGTGGCAGCTGAGGAGCCCCAGCATACCCAGCTCTGAGTGAGTGAGTGAGTACATGTGTGTGTTTTCCCTAGCACCTCTCTGAGCCACAGAACCATGCCTTTTCCTGTGGCCTTCAGCCCTATTCCCTGTCCCTTTCACATAGTGTTTCAGGTCTGATGTCCACTAGGAAAGAGAAGAACAACATAGACTTTAAAAGAAAAGCACCTCTGGCGTGGGGAGCCCTGGCAGCAGCAGGTGTTGTGACCCAGCCCCGGCTCCCTCAGCCTGGGTGTGCTCTCTGCTGGGGACCCTGAAGGCCTGTGATATATGGCTCGAGCAATTTTGCTGAGGTGCACATTTTGATGAAGACAGCTGAGCATGAACTCCTTGGCTGCAGAGTGAGCCAGGCCTCCCCACCCAGCCGGGAGGCTCTGCATTCTCTGCTTTTTGTCCTGCGTACATTTCACTTTATGGAGGAAAGCACATGCCCTCGTGGTGTGTGGGGATCTGCAGATTCATGAAGACCTTCGTGTGTTTTCCTGGCAGTGTTTGTAGTGGCAAGGCCTCAGCAGACCAGGGCTCTGGTGTGTAGTATACAGATTGAGGGCCTCTTATCCAAAATTCTTGGGACCTAGCAGTGTTTTGGATTTTGGAAGATATGTGTACATGTAATGAGCTATCTTGGGGGTGGGAGCCAAGGCTAAACATGAAATTCACTCATGTTTCATGTACGCCTTTGACACAACAGCCCGAAGGTAATTTCGCACAGTCTTTTCAATGGTTTTGTGCATGAAACAGAGTTTCCTGGTGTGGAGTTTCCTTCTTGTGGCATTATGTCTGCTCTGAAAGTTTCAGATTTTGGAGCATTTCAGATTCTGGATTTCCAGAGATGAGAGATGTTTGACCTATACCTAAAAACCACAGTAAGGTTCCCCTCTTCTCTCTCTCTCTCTCTTTCTCTCTCTCTCTTTCCCAAGAAGAATGAAGAATTGAAAATGAGAACTCTGTTTCTGACCTAAGAGTTCAGTCAGAGCTTCTCCATCATTATCACCAAGGTTTTAAATTTGCTAATCGTATCTACCTTGCTGCTTTCCAGGACCATGTCTTCTTGTTTCGATTTCTGGGAGTTCCAGCTTCGCTTTCCTTCCCTTTCCTCCCTCCCTTCTCCCCTCCCTCCGCTTTCTCTTTTAGCTTCTGACCTTAGAGCATCTCTCATAATTCAAGGAAGGGGAGAGACACATTTAAGATGTTTACTGCAGTGTCATTTGTAACAGAAAAAAGGGAAAAGGTGACCGACATGTCCACAGTGAGTTCTCCTGCATCCCATACCCAGGACGCCTTGGGCCTGTCTGTGTGGCCTTTAAGGTTGTCTGGACAGGGCAGAGTCTGAATCCCCATCAAGAGGCCATGTGAGGCAGGCGCCAAGAGGGCACTATGGGGCTGTCCTGCCACCTGGCCTGCCGGCTGGGGTGGCCACAGCAGGCCTGGCAGATCTCACCTCTGCCTGGGGCTGCGTGGCCCCTTTCTGAGGTGCTGGCTGGGCTCCTCCATCACCTCTTACCTCTCCTTGGTCTTCTCTCTGTCATCAGAGGAGCTGGAACCCAGCCAGAGCTCTGTCCCTCCCCAGCCCAAGGTAGTTACCAGAGGGTGGGGCAGCTTGTGTCCCCTCAGATGGGAGGTGCAGGCCCCACCCACCTGGCATCTCCCCTTTGACCCTTTACCCAGAAGGCAGCCCCAGCCCGCCTTTGGGGACAGTTAGCGTGCCAGCCTCAGTGAGGCACAGACCTCCAAGACACAATAATCTTACTTGCTCCTCTTGGAAGGATGAGAAACAATGTTCCTGGGCCTCAGTGACTCTGACGCCATTCGCACCAGACCAGGCACAGAAGCACTCAACGTAAGCCCCAGCAAGACACCCAGCCACACCCAGACACCAAAATGTTCAGTGTGGGTTTCTCTGGGGGAAGGCCTGTGGGTTATTTTCCTTTTCTTTTTATAACTTAGCGTTGACTGGCTATTTTAGGATGAACTCATGTTTAAATGAAGTGTCAAGATCCCTTTTTAGTGTGAAAAAGGAAAATTTGGTGGCGTCACTTCTCAAGGGCCAACTGAGATTGGAACCCTGTTTCCAAGTACATTGTGTTCTTAGGCTCAACCCAGGGGCTCTGTGTTGTCCCTCGCAGTTGCAGGGGTCCTGTGACCCCCCCGAGAAATTAAATTCAAAAGATTGTGTATTCAGTCCACTTTCAGGGATGAGGATCTGCGGCTTTTATCAGATTTTCAAGGGTGAGAGCAAAGGGATTTGAGATCCAAGCAGGTGAGTGACAGGTTCCCTTCCTAGTTCTTTCTCAAGGCCCGTTCCAGACATCTGTCTTATTTCTAGTTTCTGTCATGACTTCGATCCTTTGGTATTTACATCATCTAATCCAATGACCTGCTAGGACAGTTACCAGGGAATATGAGAGATGTGGGGTCTCCTGGCCCCTCTAGGAGGCTACAGCTGGGGCTCAAGCTTAGGCCACAGTGGGGACTCCTTTTCCCCACTGTGGCCATAGATAGGCTTAGGTCCCAGTAACAGACACTGGGGTGAGGAGTCAGGCAAGGAGGAGATAAGGGCTTGCAGATAGCAGGGGTGAGGAGCTTCTGGTAAGATGTGCTCAGCCCCCAGCCATGAGATTGCCGTGGTGGCTCTCTGGGGCACTGTTTGCTGCAGCCACTTGCTAAAGTCTTACCCAATTGGGTTCACCCTGAAGGAACACTAAGAATGGGGAAGAAGCCAGGAGCAGTGGCACAGGCCTGTCATCCCAGCTACTTAGGAGGCTGAGGCAGGAGGATCACAGGTTTGAGGCCAGCCTCAGCAACTTAGTGAGACCTCCATCTTTAAAAAAAAAAAAAAAAAAAAAAAAGAAGGGGCTGGGGTTATGGCGCAGTGGTAGCGTGCTCGCCTAGCACGCGTGAGGCACTGGGTTCGATCCTCAGCACCACATAAAAATAAAATAAAGATATTCTGTCTGCCTACAACTAAAAAATAAATACTAAAAAAAAAAAAAGAAGGGAAATAGGAAAGGTTGGTGCACTCAGCTGTCTTTGATTAATCTTATAAAACCAAGCATCTCAAAGTCTTCAGATGTGAACTTGACTTTTCATACTTCATCTGGGTTACTGATTCCACCCCAATGAGAATGACTGCCGGCAATACCTGCAGTGTGGTCTCTCTGCTGTGGTTCTGATTTATATCTGGCAATTACAGCAGTCGTTTTTAGATTCAGTCCAGGTTGGGGGCAGAGTGGGCATTTAAGATAATTTAGTGAGCTGAGGAGCACCAAGGGAATTGTGGGAATCGACTGTTGGAGCAAATCATTATTCCTTGGCAGACCAATGAGGGGGAGAGAATTCCATAGCCTTTTGGATTATTGTAAGGAGGAAATTGGGGACAGGAGGTGGCAGGACAGGGTGTGTTTTAGCTGGTGAGAAGGTGCTATCTCAGATAAACTGAATGCATTTAAGGGAGTCAGGAGAGCTGCTAAGATCGGGGTGCCCGAGAGGAGAAGGGAGACTGCTCATAGAAGCGATGCAGACTCAGCACCCCTTCCCGATCCCAAGTTGAAGGGAGCACCTTTCAAGAGCCTGCAAGGAACAGGGATAGTGTGTTCCAGGTGACAGATGTAGAGAGAGCATTTCTAGATTTCCTTACCACATTCCATTCACAGGTGACCTCTCAGGAAGGGGAGGAGGCAGAGAGAAGCAGAGGTACTTGCCCAAAGTCATACAGCTAGGGAGTCGCAGCCAGAACTGGAACCCACACAGCCCCAGCCCCAGGCCACCTCCCTGAGGTCACAACCATGGATACCCTAGCATCAGGGACAGCTGAGAACTGAGTTCAGTGTAGTCCCAAGGAAGAGGTAGTTGCAATCCCCTAAGGAGGTGACTAGATTGGGGTTGAGGTCCCAACAAAAGTAAGGCAGGCCTTGAGCCGGAAGGTACCGAGCAGGTGGTGGGGCTGGCCTGGGCCCCAAGCAGGTGAGTGACAGGTTCCTTTCCTAGTTCTTTCTCTGCTGCTGTGGTCAGTGGTGTGACTCGTGGGACAGCCGCACCTGGAGACAAAGTCAGCCAGCTTTAGCCGATGGTCCCCAGTGCTGAACGTTCATCTGCCAGGGGTCTTTCTCATGAGAGGAAGAGCTGGCAGGCAAATCCCCGTGTGGGGTGCTGGGGGGCGCCTCTGCAGCCACCTGACTGCTGCCGCCACGCAGTGTCTTCCGCCTGGGGCAGCCTGTCTGTCCTGTGAAGGGCCCTCATTGGCGTAGCTGCTTGGAGTCGGGTTCCCATCCCTGGGCCAGCTAGCATGGCAAGCACAGGGTCCTGGGGGAACGCATGACAGCCCCCGCCAAGCCATGAGTCGGCACAAGGGGAAGAGGACAGGGCTGTGCCCTCAGGAACGAGGAGCCGACCCCTGCCCCACACCTCACAATGCTTCACTCGGGTCGGTTGCGAGGCTCCTGTGAGGTGAGGCTGGACCTGGGGGAAGACCGGGATGCAGGTAGGATTTTGTCCTCTGCTCTGGGCCAGGGCTTTAATATGGGGACCTGAACTGAGACCACAGGCATTGACTGGCACTCTGGAGGGAAGTCACTGGCCTGTCTTTGTGCAGGTCAAAGTGACTCCCCAAGAATGGACTGGCAGCAGACTCCTGGCTGGAACATACCTGCTGCCCCGTGGATCACTGAGGTCATAGAGAGGGATTCAGGATAAAGAGAGTCGAGTGCTGAGCCCTAAGGGAAACACCCACAGGCCACTGAGATGTGGAAAGCACTATTGGAAATCTTGAGCAGCCTGCCCTTCGCCCACGCCCTTGAAAATGAAGGAAATACACAAGGTATCAGAGAACACTGGTGTGAAATTGAGCAGCTCCAGCCTAGCTCCACCTCCAGTCCAGCCCCTGATACAGCCCTTCTGTAAATATCAGACCCCCAGCCCAACTCAGGGCTGCTTCTCGCTCTGGAGACAGCCTGCACTCTCCCTTGAATGTGGCTCTACCTTCCTCTATAAACCTCTGCCTCTGCCTTTGTCTGGCTCATGCTGAAACTCTTTTCTGTCACCTTATGTGAAGAAGCTGGTCCTGAATTGAGTTCCCCCTCTCCTCTGGGAACTCCTTGGATCCTTCTCCAGAGACATCTCTTGTCCCGTGAGAGTAGGAATAGCAAAGACAGCCTGAGGCCTGAGGGCCAGACAGGAACTTATAGTGGAGCCTATGCTGGTCAGTGAGGACCTGGCCCTGACTTCGGGCCCTTTTCTTCCTTTCTTCTATTCTGTGGGGACAGCAATAGAATAAACAAAAATCAAAATGAGGAAATCATCATTCAATGAAACATCTTCAGGCAAGTTCATGGTGTTAGCTACTGGATCACAATTCTTAACAGGGTCATTTTTTGCCTGAGTCCGTCATTGACTACTCACCGTGACTTCTCAATGTTGCTTTACATCCAGGTCTTCACTGACCATTCCTGAACCCCAGAACCAAGTAGTCTGTGCAGGAGTTGGCATGACAGAGAAGGCCCTTTCCCCTGAAGGTGTAAATGCTTCCTGCTCCCTTTTACTTATAATCAGTGGAGGAAGGCTAGATAGACAGGTGCATAGATAACAAGCTTGAGCAATTAACAGGCCTGGGCTTGCACGCTGCAGGACCCTGTGTCCGAGGTGACTTCTCCTAGGATGCAGGTCAAAGCTGGAAAAAGCAGAGAGGGTCGGTTTGGTTTATATCCTCATTGCAGCTATGGGAACATCTGCTAATACTGCTCGCAGATGCACCCTCTATGTACTTGGTGCATGGTGTTTGGTGGAGGTGGGGGGCTATGTAGAATGATCTGCTTCATAGAAGTTTACTGGTTACTTCTGAGAGCAACGGGCCCCAAGCAGATGCCTCACAGATTAACGTTCTCTGCCATTTCTTTGAAACTGAGACCCCATTGGCATCTTTACACACGAGCTTTAGAGATGTGCAGACAGGGTCAGAGTGATCCTCGAGGAGCCTTCTACTTGGCGATCGGAGAAAGTGTGTGCCCGCTGGTGCAGGGTTATCAGCGGACGTTTCTTAGGTCGTTATTCACGTTGGCCATGGTGGCACTGTTGCCCCAGGGCACTCGTTTAGATTCAAAAGATTTTTTCCCCAGGTTCACCATGGAAGCTCATCCTTCCATCTGCTGGCCTGGCCACCCTCACCCCTAACACCCTGCTCCCTTTCTCTTGCCTGATGCCATCTGAACTGCAGTCACCTGCTTAGTCACCAGAGTCTCTGATTGTCCTATGGGGCAGCTGGAGGAGCCAGGGACATGGGCAAGGCCAACTGGCACAAGCAGGAGCTAGAATCCCAGGCCCCAGGCATCCCATCTCTCCCCTAGCCTCCAAGTCTGTCCCTCGGCCCCTTTATCCAGTGAAATAAGGCGAGGCCCAGAGAGCTCATGTGGCGAGTAACCAGCCTCCAGTCTGCCTGGGACCAGCTCCTCCAGGCTGTTTCCCAACCCCGTGCTGGTGTGTCGTCCCTGGTTGGGCCAGCTAGACCAGGTCTCCCAGGGACCTGAAGCATATCTTAACCAGCTTGCTACAGAGCTCCCCCGCCCCTCCCATCTCCTCGGGGCCAGCCACACTTCAGCCTGTGGCATGGCCCTGGGGGCCTTCTCCACGAAGCCTGTCTGGGACCTTACCCACCTCAAGGCTGCACACCCCCGCATTAGGTATCAAAGTGATATTTCTTCAAAAGCACAGAGCACAGCTCCTGGCAGGCCTTCAGTTCATCAAGCAGGTAACAAGGAGACAGACCCAACAGAGGCATGGCCTCAGCCCTGGGGATGTTGGGTCTAGTTGGGTGACAAACTGGGACACCCCTGCTTACACACGCTGTGGTATGAGCCTAGCAGCAGTAGGAACTAGACAAGCTCGTAGAAGAAGGATGTGGGAACAGCCTGGAGATCAAAGGTGGCTTCCTGGAGGAGGTGACTCCTCCGATTGGTGGTGGAGTTGGTAAGATGTAGAGGGGGTTACAGTTGCCAGCAAATGGAGGAGCACCGGTGAGAAATAGGCTGGGGGCGTGCGGCTCCGAGCAGCTCAGAATGATGAGGGCCAGATTGGGAGGTGAGGCGGAGACGGTGCTGGGGAGGCTTCTCACCACACCCCCACTCCTATGCCTCAGAGCCGCCTGAGAATACCTGGCATTTGAGCCTGCCTCAAAGGGCCCCATGTGGACTAACTCCGTGCCCTGGTGGGTGACTCAGGAAGGCACAACGAGCACAGGGTGATCTCAACCGTCTGAACTAGTAGATGAGGTCACTGAGCCCAGATGCCAGAGGAGGCAGCCGAAGAGATCTTTCTGGACAGAAGGTCTCCTTCTGATCATCACTGATCTTTATCCATGGCTTCCAAACCACTGCTGCCTCGAGTCATACAGAGGTCATTTGGGCCCAATAACCATGGTTCCCAGGGGACAGCCCCAGTAGACCTCACCCATGTGCTTACAGAGAGCCAGGGGCACCCAGGAGCCCACGCCCCTCCATCCCTGTGTTGTTCATCTGATAGGATCTCTTCCGCTGTCCCTCGCCCTGGCCCAGGTGCAGAGTGAATGCACCATGTTCCATAGAGATCAGAGGCAAGGGCTGATGGACATGCCCACCCCAAGAGCCGGCCATTAAGATGCCACCACAGGACATCTGCTGTTCTATAGTCCCTTGCTCTGGCACTGACCACTCCGTAGTGAACAAGCTCCAGACCCCTGAGTTGTGTTAACCTTTCTAGCTCCTCCAGCTGTGGAAAGAAAGTGACCCCAGGAGCAACCAGAGTGCTGGTTTTGAGCTGATAAAAACCCTGGAGCTTTCTGATTGTTGCTTTAGTAATACAAGTGATACATGTTTTTTTAAAAAAAATAACATTAGCCGGGCACGGTGGTGCACACTTGTAATCCCAGTGGCTCTGAGGGCTGAGGCAGGAAGATCCCAAGTTCAAAGCCAGCCTCAGAAATTTAGGGAGGCCCCAAGCAACTCAGCAAGACCCTGTCTCTAAATAAAATATATAAAAGGGCTATGGATGTGGCTCAGTGGTTAAATGCCCGTGGGTTCAATCCCTGGTTAAAATTTTTTTTTTAATTTTAAAAAATAATATCTGTATGTAAAATACATGAGTGCATGTTACATGCATGTGTGTGTGTGTGTGTGTGTGTGTGTGTGTGTGGCGGGTATTACAAATACAGACATTTATAGAAAAACAAATACTTTTCACATTCCCCGCGTTCCTCAGAGAAGTCACTGTGTGGGGATGGACATCCTTCTAGACATTTTTCTGTGCATTTACAAACTAAACAAATGCCTGAATATTCACACATTTAGTTTTTTTCGTTGTTGTTCAGTCTGCTTCATTTATCTTGGATTCTTGCCCCTGCTCTTTAGCTGAGGCAGAATATTGCATAGTCTAGATGCAGCATTCTGTGTCGCTAACAATGGATGTTTAGGCTCTTTCCCTTTTCTGTTAGTGCAGAAGCCCTGCAGTGAGTTTCTTTGGCCATACATCTTTGAACATGGGAATTGATACATTTGTATAGATTCCTTGGGAAAGGTGGTTCCTGTTTCCACTTTCATCCTCACAATGCAAACGTGTCAGGTTCCCCACACCCTGGCTGATACCGCATCTTATCATCAAAACCTGATCGGGGGAAAATCATATCCCATTGGTTGTTTTATTTTGTATTTCTTTAATTACAAATAAGCTTGTGCATCTTTTCCTATGTTTATTTGCCATTAGTACTTATTTTCCTGTAATTAGCCTATTCATATTCCTTAATGATTTTTTCAGTTGTGGGAGATACTTTGCTGCTTTTTTTTTTTTGATTTATTATTATTATTATTAGCAGGGATTTATCTGTCACACATGTTGCAAATATTTTCCTCTCGGTGTGTCATTCATCTTTTGTCTTTGCTGATGGCACATATTTGCCAAAGGGAAGTTTTAAATATTTATATAAAAGAAATTAGGGAGGGAGCCGGGCGTGGTGGCTCAAGCCTGTAATCCCAGCACTTAGGGAGGCTGAGACAGGAGAATCGCGAGTTCAAAGCCAGCCTCAGCAACGGCGAGGCGCTAAGCAATTCAGTGAGACCCTGTCTCTACATAAAACACAAAATAGGGCTGGGGATGTGGCTCAGGGGTCGAGTACCCCTGAGTTCAATCTCCAGTACCAAA
>PVHX01026653.1:0-20485 GCA_004024805.1 Geosciurus inauris
CTCCATATGGCCAATGTGCCAGGTGGTAAGGGCTCCTGCTTATTGGCCCGTTTTAAATCCTCTCCTAAGTGTTCCCATTGAGGCACATTTAATAGACCTTCCTCTAAAAACCAGGGTGCCTTTTTTTCAATTGTATGGAGAAAGGCATGAGCGGTTTTTGTCTTTAAAGGAGTACCTCCGGCTTTAAGGAAATCCCGGAACGTTCGTTCCATACGGATCCTAGAAACTTCAGACCCCATTTTTCTATTTCTTAACAGTTTAAGGAAGTTTGAGTCACTTTACCATGAACTTAAAGAAGTGTGAGTCACTTTACCGTGAACTTAAAGAAGCTTGAGTCACTTTACCGTGAACTTAAAGAAGTTTGAGTCACTTTACCGTGAACTTAAAGAAATTTGAGTCAATTTACCGTGAACTTTAGGGATTCGTTGCAACTCTGCAAACTTTCACCTGCGCAGGCTTTTTCCTTATCAATGTTTCTTTTTGATATCAATATTTCCCGGGTTTCGGCACCACTTAATTGTCGCCCGCCGGCAGGAGACAATAATCACGCCATTGTCCTCAGAAAGCAATCTTTATTTTTGTTGAGCGCTCTTCTTGCCTTCCTTGGTTCTCTTTTGTTCTCCCCGTTCTTGCCCCCAGCCTCCTTTATACTTTTCATACAGCAGGAAGTATTACCGAGCAGAGTTACAACCAATTAGCAGGAATAGCATTATCAAGCACGAGGGGAATGTATGAGCAGAATACAGGCGTGTATCAGAGCAGGCATTGCCCACGAGCCAAGCATGCACAGTGACGTTACCGCCAGCCAATGCTGTGCACTTCCTGAAGTTGTCTACCTGTTTACCGCAAGTTTCTGGCATATAGTCAGGTCGCCATCTTGAAAGGGCGGGGCAGCTCCCGGGCCCAGAGAGCCTGCCCCCCACAGTTGGGGGTAATCTTCCTGGTCCTGGCTAATGTCTCTAGATGGAAGTAGGCCAGGATAGATAGATAGGGTTGGTAGATGGGGGGCTGCAGCACAGTGTTCTTCTCCTCCGCGCCTCAAGCTGGGGTGTGTCTGCTCTGCCTCTTCTGCATGTCAGGCCAGGGTCCTCAATATTAATTTGAGCAATTTCTGTGCACAAAGTTTTGTGCAAGAGTGCACATAGCAGCACTGTTCTCAACATCCACGATTCCAGATGTGATTTCAATGTTCAAATGTGTAAGAGAGTATAACTAAATTGTGATTACTTAATGGAATAGTCAGTAGCATAGTTAACAATGAGAAAACCAAATTTACCGATAATAAGATGAATGAGTCTGGCAAACATAGTGTTGAATGAATGCAACTTAACACAAAAGAGGACACATGTAGTATAGATATTATACATTGCTGTGAGGAGAATACTTAAACTTGGCCTTTAAACTTGAAGGCCATAAGCAGAGTTCCTAGAATTTGGATGATACTTGTTTTTTATCTAGAAAGCTGGTTACATTGTGACTTCATTAATGAAAGTTTATGATGCTGAACACACATGCGCTTGCTCTCTCTCTCTCTCTTGTTCTCTCTGTCTCTTTCTCTTTGAATTATTGTAGTTATTCATAGTAGTTGGATTTATTTTGACAAAATCTTAAAAAAAATTTTTTTTAGTTGTTGATGAACCTTTATTTACTCACTTATTTGTATGTGGTGCTGAGGATTGAACCCAGGGCCTCACACATGAGAGGCAAATCTCTACCACTGAGCCACAGTCCTAGCCCTTGACACAAAATCCATATTTTATGTATGGAATTTGAATTACTACTCCATTTTAGTCCCAGTACCCACTCCCTTTTCCTCTCTTCCTCCCTTCCTCATTTTCCTTCCTCTATTGTACTGATCTTCCTTTTGCTTATTTGTTTATTTGGTATTGGAGATTGAACCCAGGAGTGCTTAACCACTAAGCCACATCCCCAGCCCTTTATTTTGAAACAGGGTCTCACTAAGCTCCTTAAGGCCTTGCTAAGTTGCTGAGGCTGACTTTGAACTTGCGATCTTCCTGTCTCAGCTTCCTGAGTCACTGGGATTACAGGCATGTACCACCATACACAGCTGTTTATATTTGATTGGTGTTTTCTACATATACATAAAGGTGATACTCACTGTGGTATATTTATTTATGGACATAGCATGATTTTGTCAAATTCGTTCTGCATTTCCTTCCCTTTGCCGTCTTTCCTCCCTTCCTCTCAATTTCCTCCTCCTACTGTATTTTCATATCTTTCCTATATTTTTATATCTGAAGAATCCCCCTTTTAAAATTCCTCTTTTTTCTCTTCCATTTATAAAAAAAATTTGACCCTTGAGCTTCTGAGTCTGGCTTATTTCACTTGATATGATGTTCTCCAGTTCCATCCATTTACCAGAAAATGACAGGATTTCATTCTTTTTTATGACTGAGTAGAAATCCATTGTGTGTATCTACTACATTTTTTAAAAAAGAACTAGGAAAACCAATCTCAGCCCTTTTTATTTTATTTTATTTTTTTAGTACTAAGGACTGAACTCAGGGGTACTTGACCACTGAGCCACATCCCCAGCCCTATTTTGTGTTTTATGTAGAGACAGGGTCTCACTGAGTTGCTGAGTGTCTCGCCATTGCTGAGGCTGGCTTTGAACTCGCAATTCTCCTGTCTCAGCCTCCCAAAGCGCAGGGATTACAGGTGTGCACCACCGCGCCTGGCTTTATTTTGTTTTGAGACAGGGTCTTGCTAAGTTACCCAGAATGGCAGCTTGAAATCTTTCTGCCTTAACCTCCTTAGTTCCTTTGGGTTACAGGAATTTTTATGTTTAGAAAATTGACACTTTTTTACTGTTTTGGGAATTCCTACAAGTAGGTAAGAATATAAATTTATGTTACCACTTAGAATATAATTTGGAAATATTTAATAAAGTTGTACATATCCTATAGCTTAGCGATTTCAATTTTTATTCTTGTGCCCAAGCAGCATGCAGGAGGATGATCATTGCAGCATTGTTTGTAATGGCAAACATTTAGAAACATCTAAAAGTCTCATGATAGAAGTTTAAATTAGATGAACTGCATGTCAGAGTTCTAAAATAAGTTAAAGTGACTAAACTAAAGCTATATTTACATATAAAGATAAATCTTAAACCAAAATGGATAGAAAAGCAAGGTCAGAGAGATGGGTTATATCATATATTTAACATTTAGAAACATGCAGAAATATAGTGATGTATATCATTTGTGTATACAAATATATGTTGTAAAATAACCTGGACTGGACTAATGCATATCAACTTCAGAATGATGGATGGATGGAAGGAATGGGATTAAGTAGTGATATCAGTTGTATCTGTAATGTACTATTAAATCTTTAAAAAGATGATTTGAAGTAAATATGGCAAAATGATGAGATTTGGTCAGTATGGCTCTTAGGTATATGGTGGTGACAATTTTTTCAAGTATGTTTTAAATATTTAAATAATAACATACATTGCTTTAAAAAGTCTAGTATACAGTACATGGCACAAAACAGCCATGATTTTGGGCTTAGAGAAAAATAAATTTTCTAAGAACTAGGGCTTATTCTACTTAGGTGATATTCCAGACTTCCAGAAAAAAAAATTTAGGCATAGGTTAAAATACATGAAGTAGAATTATTATTGAGTGTCCATTTCCATAATGTGGAACCAAAGGTTTATCCTAGACATTTTTCTTAGTGTGACTCTATCTCCTTACCATGCATGTTGTGTAATTACCCTTGAAAGGCCCCTAGGCTGTTTATTTGACTGTTTGTGCCCCTGCTGCCTCCCACCCCCATCAAACCTAGGGCCTTATGCATGCTAAGCATGTGTTCTACCCTTGAGCATCCCAGACCAAGAATGTGGTGCCAGAAATTAAACCTAAGGCTCTTGCATTTTAAGAAAGCACTCTACCACTGAGCTGTACCCCTAACCCTTTCTATTTCTCATTTTGAGACAGGGTTTAGTTAAATTTCCAAGGCTGACCTCTAATTTGAGATCCTCTTACCTCTGCCTCCCAAGTGGCTAGGATTGCAGGTGTGTGCCACCACACTCAGGTTAAAAGTACTTTTAAAATACATCTTTGACTATCTGTAGTCATCAAATGTTATTTATAATTTTACTAGTTTGTTAGGACTGCCATAACAAAGAACTACAAATTGGGTGAGTTGAACAACAGAAATTTATTGTCTCACAGGTTTGGTGCCTCAGAGTTCAAGTCAAGCTCTCTGCAGAGTCAATTCCTTCTCAAGGTTTTGAGGATTGGTTTCATGCTTCTTGCCTAGCTTCTGCTGGTTTAATGGCATGCCTGGTGTTCTCTGGCTTGAAAAAGTACCATCTCCTATCTGCTTCATCTTCCATCTTCACATGGTGGTCTCCTTCCTTGTGTGCTGATTTCATCTTTTTAGAATACCAGTCATCTTGGATTAGGGTTCATTCTGATTACCTTTTTTTTTTTTTTGACTGAGGATTGAAGCCAGGGGTGTTTTACAACTGAATTACATTCCCAGGTTTTTTGTTTTTTTTTTTGTACTGGGGATTGAACCTGTGGGCACTCAACCACTGAGCCACATCTACAGCCCTTTTGTAAATATTTTATTAAAAGAAGGGTCTTCCTGATTTGCTTAGGGCTTTGCTAAATTGCTGAGGCTGGCTTTGAATTCACTTTGATCGTCCTTCCTCAAATCACTGGGATTATGGGTGTGTGCCACCTTGCCCAGCTGCTTTTTATTTTTTATTTTGAGATAGGGTTTCACTAAGTTCCTTAGGGCTTTACTATACTAATTTGCTGAGGCTGGCCTCAAATTTGAGATCTTTTTGCTTCAGCCTCCTAAGTGGGATTACAAGTGTGTAGCAATATGTGCTGCTTCTAATGACCTTTTTAAAACTAATTGCATCTGCAATGACTTTTTTTTTTTTTTTTTTTTTTTTTTGGTGCTGGGGATTGAACTCAGGACCTTGTGCATGCGAGGCAAGCACTCTACCAACTGAGCTATATCTCCAGTCCTGCAATGACTTTTATTTCTAAATAAGGTTACATTCTGAGGTACTACAGATGAGGACTTCAACATAGGAATTTTAGGGGCACAGAGTTCAATCCATAACAATAATATTTGATAATTGAAAACAAGGTGATTGTTCTGCACTAGTACATAAGAAGTCCTATTTATGAAGTTATTAATGGGGAAAAACAAATGGAAAAACCAGAGATGAGGGGAAAATAATGCATATTGATTGAAAAAAGATTGAAGATACAAACGGTCATCTTATAGAATTATGTAAAATACATTTTTTTCACTTTTTCATTGTTTTCTAAGTTTATATATAAGAGACTTCTAGGTAGAGGAAGTGACTCTTTTAGAAGGCCCTGTGGGAAGAAAGGGATTATTACAGTATTCCAGGAACTAGAATTAGGCCTGTGATAGATTAGAGCAGTGCGATGAGAGAAAACCAGAGAAATTGAAAATGAAGTAAGAGTTAGGTCAGGTAGAATTTTTAGACCATGATAAAAGTTTAGATTTTGTTCTATTTCTAGTGGGGAATCCCTTGATCTAATTGACATTTTTAAAGAATATATTGGGACTGGATATGTGGCTTGTAGCTCAGTAATAGAGTATTATCTAGTATGCAGGAGGCCTTGCTTTTGATCTCTAGCACCACAAAAACAAACCAAAACAAAAGCAAAAATCAAAACCAGAAACATTGGAGAGAGCAAGAGTTAAAATAGAAGGCTAATTAGTAGGCTATTGCAATAGAGTAGGTGATGTATGAAGATGAATTAGACTACTTGGTTAATGGAAATTGAGATTGAGAGTAGTAGATGGAGTTGAGCACTATTTTCTAGGTGCATTGACAGGACTTCATTTATTGGAAATAGAGGATGATGGAGAAAGGGTCCTCAAGAACTTAATTGCACATTTCTAGCTTGAGTGGCTGAATGGCAGTTCTGTTTTTTTGAGGTTTTGAGGATTGAGTGAAATAACAGACTTGGAGGAGGCGGTAAATCAAGAATTCAGATTTAGAAATATTAAGTTCGGAAAGCCTGGGAGGTAAACAATTGTAAATTATAACCATAGAGATTGTACTTCAAACTAGAGAATGCTCTCGTGCTCCCCCATCCCTTTTTAGTTCAATCTCGAGGGGATTCCAATTCTGAGGGGTTGGATAGAAGAGAAAGAGGTAGTGGCAAAGGAAAAGGAGCAACCAAACAGGCAGCACACCCATCAGTAGAGGTTGAGGTTATGAAAATGAAGAGAAGAGTGTATTTCCAAGAATGAGCTGTCCCCTTAGAGAGTATGGGCATTGATTGGATTTGACAGCATGGAGGTCATTGGCCTTGTCCAGAGAAGTTTCAGTGGAGTGGTGGCAGTGCAAGACAGACAAGAATGGTTAAGAATCAGTGAGAGCTGGGTAAGTGGAGGTAAAAATGTAAAAAGCAATTCTATTTTAACACATAATCCGTATTTGGCTTAATGCTTCTTCCTGTTAGTAGGCCAGATTCTTTGAGGGCAGAGGTGATGTCATAGTCCCCAGTTTGACCTCCCTTAACTGTCTTATATAGCCATAACTGGTTCTCAATAAAATTCTGAATAAACATCTTGTAGTTTCCACAACATACTGTCTTTTACTTTATAGTATTAATCTCAGGCTTTCAGATCCATGTATTTATTACAAACATTTCTGCTTTTGATTTTTAAGGGCCTTTTACAGTATATACTGTTTGATTGTCACTTAAAAAATGTTTCCATATTTTTTAGGTCTTTTGGGGGGCATGCTTTTGTCTTCCTCTTTGTTTATTTAAATTTTATTTAAATCACCAGGGCCCTGGGTTCAGTGCTGGTGATTGAACCCAGAGCCCTGTGCATGCTTGGCAGGCACTCTACCACTGAGTTACATCCACAGCCCAGCTCCCTCCTTCTTTTAAATCATAAGTATTTACTTGCTGTATTCAATTCATTCCACATTTACATGGAGTTTATTATTAGCGTATCTCATTTCTGAAGGTGTTTTTATCTTCATTTATACCTATAAATGTTTTTTATCCTTCTTAGGATTTTGTCAGATTCTTTTTTCATTAGTTTTTTTTTTCTTTGTGGAAACATTTCTTGAGTACCTTTAGGAACACAACCATTTCTTTTTCATGATTATTAGCGTTTCTCCGCTAATAGGTAGGTTTTTAGTTTTGAGTTTTATAGTCCTCCATGAGGAGTATTTTCTTCTGAGTTCTTCAAACATTACTCTTCTGCCTTTAGTCCTCCTCTACCTTGAACACTTCTGTATTCTTCCCTTGGATGCTTTTTATTGTGCTTGGGATCCAAGAGACCCAGCAGATTATTCAGATTAATATATACTCTTTGTTCTAAGCCAGGGCTTCTATCCTGATCCTTTATCCTTCTTTAGTAATCAAAGTAGGGAGCCAAGGAAATTTTAGTGCCCAATTTTTATGAAATTTTATTGGTATGTTATAATTATATATAATAGTGTGATTTATTATGCTGTATTTATACATGCAGGTAACATGATTTGATCAGTCTCATTCCCTGGTACCAACTCTTTTCCCTCCCCTCCTTCCTTCCTTTGATCCACTTACTTTGCTCTACCGATTCCCTTCTGTCATCGTTATCATCATCATCATCATCATCATCATCATCATCATTTATTTCAATTAGTTTAGTACCCACTTTTTTATTAGAGCATTATAGTTATACATAAAAGTTGGGTTCTTTGACAAAATCTTACATGCATGGAATTTGAATTGCTCCATTTCAGTCACCATCCCTGCCTCTTTCCTCTCCTCCCTCCCCTTATTCTTCCTCTACTCTACTGATTTTCCTTTTACATGTTTGTCATATTTTACATGTTTGTCCATGTATTTTTTTTTTTAGTTGTAGATGGACGTAGTATCTTTATTTATTTATTTTTATGTGGTGCTGAGGATCAAACCCAGTGCCTCACGCATGCAAGGCAAGTGTGATACCACTGAGCTACAATCCCAGCCCCTGTCCATGTATTTTTTATTGGTGCTTTCTACATATGCATAAATGTTTAATTCCCTGTGGTATATTTATATATGCACATAATGTGATTTTATTAAATTCATTCTGCATTTCTTCCCCTTTCCTGTCCCTCTTCCCTCCTTCTTTTTATTTTTGGTGCCAGGGATTGAACCCAGGGGTGATTAACCACTGAGCTATATCCCCTGTCCTTTTTTATATTTTACTTAAAGACAGGGTCTTGCTGAATTGCTAAGTGCCTTGCTAATCTGCTGAGGCTGGATTTGAACTCTGTGATACTCCTACCTCAGCCTCTTGAGTTGCTGGGATTACAGGTATGCGCCAGTATACCCGGCTCTCCTTTTTTTTTTTTTTTGGTTGACTTTTTTAATTATAATTTTATTTTTATGTATTAATTTGTATGTGGTACTGAGGATCAAACCCAGAACCTTACCTGCGCTAGGCAAGTGCTCTACTACTGAGCCACAACCCCAGCCCCTGGCCCTCTCTTTTTAAAAAATATATTTTAGTTGTCGATGGACCTTTATTTTATTTTATTTTTTATATTTTTTAGTTGTTGATGGATCTTTATTTTATTCATTTATTTATATGTGGTGCTGAGAATCAAACCCAGGGCCTCACACATGCAAGGCAAGTGCTCTACCACTGAGCCACAACCCCAGCCCTATTTTATTTTTTTATATGTGGTGCTGATAATTGAACCCAGTGCCTCACACATGCTGGGCAAACACTCTTTCACTGAGCTACAACCTCAGCCTTCCTCCCTCCCTCCTGATCTCCTCCTTCAGTTACACTGATTTTCCCTATATCTTCCCTACTTCTTTTTTCCCTTATTTTTCTGTAGCTTCTGCATGTGAGAGAAAACATTCGACCATTGATTTTTCTGAGTCTTATTTCATTTATGATGATCTCCATTTTCATCCATTTCCTGGCAAATGTCATAATTTCATTCTTCTTTATGGCTAAGTAAAACTTTACTGTGTATATATTCCACATTTTCTTTTTCTTTTATTTAAAAAATTTTTTTTAGTTGTAGATGGACACATTTATTTTATTTATTTTTAATACAGTGCTGAGGCTCAAACCCAGTGCCTCACATGTGCTAGGCAAGCATTCTACCACTGAGCTACAACCTCAGCCCATATTCCACATTTTTTTAACCCATTCATCTATTGATGGGCGTCTGAGTTGGGCCTATAATTTGGCTATTGTGAAGGGTGTTGCTTATAACATTGATGTGGTTGTATCACCATAGTTTGCTGATTTTAGTTCTTTTGAATAAATACCAACGAGTAGGATAGCTGTTCCATTCCTAGTTTTTTGAGGATTTCCACACTGCTTTCCATAGTGGTTGTACTAATTTGTAGTCCCACCAACCATATGATCGTATCTTTTCCTCTACATCCTTGCCAGCATTTATTATTATTTGTATTCTTTTTTTTTGTACTGGAGATTGAACTCAGGGGCACTCGACCACTGAGCCACATTCCCAGCCCTATTTTGTGTTTTATGTAGAGACAGGGTCTCACTGAGTTGCTTAGCGCCTCACCGTTTTGAACTCTTGATTCTCCTGTCTCAGGCTCCCTAAGTGCTGGGATTACAGGCTTGCGCCGCTGCGCCTGGCTTATTATTTGTATTCTTGATAATTGTTCTGACTACAGTGAGATGAAATCTTAGTGTAGTTTTAAATTGCATTTACTGGATAGTAGAGGTGTTGAACATTTTTTCATATATTTGTTGGCCATTTGTGTTTTTTCTATCCTCCTGCTTT
This sequence comes from Geosciurus inauris, assembly GCA_004024805.1. Classification (NCBI taxonomy): domain Eukaryota; kingdom Metazoa; phylum Chordata; class Mammalia; order Rodentia; family Sciuridae; genus Geosciurus; species Geosciurus inauris. The sequence goes on from PVHX01026653.1 coordinate 9,788, forward strand.
AACCTCCCAAATTGCTGGGATTACAGGTGCCACTGTGCCTGGCAGTACCAACTTTTTATCTTTGACCTTTAGAGTAGGTCCAGGTTTAAGAAGCTACCCATCTTTCTTATATTCCCAGGGTTACAGGAACTTTCTAAATAAAAAAAATCATCCATGTCATATTGAAAGAATATAGAGAAGAGAGAATTGCCACTTCTAGGTTTCATAATATATAATTTCTTCAGTCTGTCTATTTAGACTCAGAGAAGTAGCATGAATTCTCTAATTGGAGGCATGAGTTGAATCCATGAAAATAAGAAATGAAAGGAGCCAAGGAGCTTACTTGCAGTTTGGGAACTTGGGTTTAAAATAGATTTAGGCAAACAATTTAGGACTGAATTGATGTCAGGTCCTTTATTGGTTTTGATTGTTTTGGATGTTGACTACTGTAACCCTTCATGATCCTTGATGTCAATTAAGTTGGTGATTTAGATTTGAAAGAGGAGTGTTTTGCTGTGGTGACAGAGTTGCACTTCAGCTCTGATGGTTAGTGTCAAACAGAATTCAGCTCCTCAATAATTCCTTGTTTGGTGCTACCATTCCTTTACATTGCTTTATTAGACTATGAGGCCCATGCTGGTGGAGAGAGTATGTTTCTCTGTTATGTGACACAGTGTCTGATGGTAGACACTCAAATATTGAAGGACTGAATCTAAAATGTAAAAATATCTATGTATTAGAGATTGCTAATATTTATCTGCTTTGCCTTAAACTCGTTCTTAATTCTTCACATATTTTCTCAGATCTTTTTCATCATCTGTCTCTTTAGTGTAAGCTGCTGTTTCTCTGTCTCTCTGTCTCTCTCTTTCTTCCCCTCTCTCCCTCCCTCTCCTTTTCTTTTCTATTTTTTAATTGTTTTCTGTGGTGCTGGGGGTTGAACCTAGGGCCCTGTGCTATGCTCTACATGGGCCCTACCACTGAACAATATTCCCAGCACAAGAACGCATTTTTTTTTTCTGTGCCAGAGATCAAACCCTAAGCTGCTGCTGCTGCTCCTCCAAATTTGCAGTTTCTCTTCTTAAATGTTTGATAATAGCTGAGAGAGTATATACTATGATATTACATTTTATTCTTGGAAATTTGTGATTTACTAAAGTTGATGGGTAAGAAATAGTGACTATTAATATATAAGTTCTGGTTTACAAAGCAGGCAGAAAAACTTTAAAAGAAGAAAGGAGCAAATATTTTTGAGAATACATATTCAATTAGAATATTCACATGAAAATTGATATACCTTTCCAACCCTCTTACCCACATTTTTTTTTGGTACTGGGGATTGAACCCAGATGGGCTTAACCACTGAGCCCCATCCCCAGCCCTCTTTATATTTTATTAGGAGACAGGGTCTCGCTGAGTTGCTTAGGGCCTCCCTAAATTGCTGAAGTGTCTTTGAATCTATGATCCTCCTGCCTTAGCCTCCTGAGCTGCTGGGACTGTAGACATGCACCAGCTTCTTGAGGAAGACCTTTTAGCCTGTTGGCAGGACATATCATGGAGCCATCTCCTGAGCCTGTATCTAGGTCTGAGGGAAGAAATGAAGAGAAAAATTTTTAAGCCTTCTCTACTCCAGATGGAGGAAGCTAACAAGGATCCCTACTGGAAAGACATTCATACTATCCAGATCAGAGGAATAGCAATCCACCACAGTGATTAAGAGTGTAGGTAGGCCTTGTAGTCAAAGGGTCTGAGTTTGAGTCCCAGCTCTATTACTTACTGGCTCTTTAACCTTGAGCAAATTGTTTAAATCTAAGATTGAGTCTTCTTATTTGTGACATGGAAATAATACTACTGCTTATCTCAAAAATCCTGTAAGGATTAAGTAACAGTTAGTATGTTTTTAAAAATATTAGTTAGTTATTATTCTAACAGTTCTATCACTGCTGTAATTGTCACTACTCAAAGGAATGTCTTGTTTTTGTCTGTGTTGTAGCATTTATGTTGTAACTTTTGATTTCTACATCTGTTTTCTCAAAGATTCTCAGAGACTCATTTAAAATTTGTTTTTCTATTGTCTGGTATACTTGGCACATACTATACACTTGGGTCAATCTGCATAAAGACAGTTTGAGTTCCACTAAATAACAGGCCTTTGTATAGAATACTTACAAACAAAACATGCAAGCTTTAACACTGACTCTCAAGGTCTAGTGGGGAAGAAAGGGATGATTCCTTGTCAAATATGAAAACTGAGAGGTATATATGTTCATTTTTTGGTTGTTGTGATATGCTGTAATCAAAGAATATAGAATTCTTCTTATAGCCTTTGTGTCCCCAAGGAACCTGAGTCCTTCATCTGTCAATACTATTGTCTCAGTCTGTCCCAGAGAAGCGGCTATTTATTGGTCCTTAACTTTTGGTACTGGGGATTGAACCCAGGGGCACTTGCTTAACCACTGAGCCCCAGCACCAGCCTTTTTATTTTTTATTGAGACAATATCTCATTAAGTTTGGTTAGGGCCTCACTAAGTTGCTGGGTCTGGTTTTGAACTTGAAATCCTCCTGCTTCAGCCTCTTGAGTCACTGGGATTATAGGCATGCGCCACCATGCCGGGCTCTTTTTGTTTTATGGAAACAACTAAATGTGTCCCTAACCCTTGACTCTTTCCCAGCATTCCAACAATGGGCACAGATAATCTGCTGATCCTTAAGAAATATGGAAGTAAAAAGTTGATCACAAATGTATATTTTAGATGTAGCATTGGTTACTCAACATTTTTTATCATTAGAGTTCATCAACCAATTTTATACATGAGGCACACAGATTTCTTTCTTCTTCTTTTTTTTTTGTACTGGAGATTTATCTCTGTGCACTCGGCCATTGAGCCACATCCCAAGGTCTGTTTTGTACTTTATTTAGAGACAGAGTCTCACTTAGTTGCTTAGTGCCTCACTTTTTGCTGAGGCTGGCTTTGAACTTGCAATCTTCCTGCCTCAGCCTCCTGAGTCACTGGGATTACAGGAGTGCACCACCACGCCTGGCTTTGTTTTTTACATTACTATTCATTTTGACAAAATTACAACAGCATGGAATATATAATTTGCTCTGTTTCAGTCACTAGTACTTTCCCTTTCTCTCTCTTCTCTTCCCCTATCCCCTTCCCTCTACTATGCTTCTGATCTTTCTGCTATTTACTTAGAGGTTTTATTAAAAAATTAGTGTCTTGTGGATATATATGATGGTGAGATTCATATATGTACCTAGTAAGGCTAGGTCAGATTCATTCCACTGTTCTTCCCTTATCCTATCCCTCTTCCCTCCCCCTTCAACTTCCTTCTTCTACTTTATTATCTTTTTTCTATTTTGATAGAATTCCCCTTCCCCCACCTTTCTTTTTTCTTTTTCCTTATTTTGGATTAGTCTCCACATATCAGAGAAAGCATTGGACTTTTGACTTTCTGGGTTGGGATTATCTCATGTAGCATAATGGTCTCCAGTTCCATCCATTTACTGGCAAATGCCATAATTTCATTCTTTGTTATGGCTGAGGAATTCTCCATTGTGTATATATATACCACATTTTCTTTATCCATTTGTCTGTTGAAGGACACCTAGGTTTGACCCATAGTTTGGCTATTGTGAATCGAGGCACACAGATTGCTAAGTATATGAGAGAATTGTTGGGTTTGGTTACCCAAGAAAGTCTTATTGCCAAGAGGTATTTATGGTATTTGTTTGGGGAAGTGTTATAGGTCCCAAAAAAGAAATTATCTCAGGGATCCCTTACCAAAATTATACTCAAGGGGTTTTGGAGAAATAATATGAATGAAAATGATAAGTCCTGTTCTTTTTTTTTTCAAATATTTATTTATTTTTTAGTTTTAGGTGGACAGAATATCTTTGTTTTTATGTGGTGCTGAGGATCGAACCCAGTGCCTCACGCGTGCTAGGCGAGCACGCTACCACTGCGCCACAATCCCAGCCCCAGTCCTGTTCTTTAAAGAGCTTTTGCTCATTGTAGGAGTTAAGATTTTGATATAAATAATTGCTAGTAGGAGATAGAGAACAGGATGAGCATATTAACTGCTGTGGCAATTCAGAATAGGGAGATAGTTTTAGTTTGGGCTTTTTTGTTGTTGTTTTGGTACTGGGGATTGAATACAGGGGTACTTTACCACTCAGCTACATCCTTACCCTTTTTTGTTTTAAACTTTATTTTGTTTATTTATTATTATTGTTTTTATGTGGTGCTGAGGATTGAACCCAGTGCTTCACATATGGGAGGCAAGCACTCTACCACTGAGCCACGACCTCAGCCCCCTCAGCCTTTTTAAAAAAATTTTTTTTAGTTATAGATGGATAAAATATCTTTATTTTATTTGTTATTTTTATATGGTGCTGAGGATTGAACCCAGTGCCTCATACATGCTAGGCACATGCTCTACCACTGAGCCGCAACAACAGCCCTCATCCTCAGCCTTTTTAATTTTTATTTTGAAACAGAGTTTCGCTAAGTTGTTGAGGCTGGTTTCGAACTTGTGGTCTTTCTGCCTCAACCTCCCAAGTCATTTTGATTATAGGTATGTGCTACCACACCCAGCAGTGTTTTTGACTGACAGTGTTTGGAAAGAACTCAAGAAGTTTAGTAGGATTGGTGTTAAAATGAATATTTTCTGGATTAAAACCAGGGCCTTGTGTAGGGTTAAGTGCACAGGGCTAAGTGAGCTATTTCCCTTGTCCTATTAATGTGTTTTCTTTTTTCAAATAGTCTACTTTTTCACCATTTTAGGTAACACTGATACTAATCATCATCATAAAAGCTAACATTTATTTACTGCTTACTGCATAACAGAACTTGTTCTAAGGGCTTAAACTTCTTGACTCAACCTCACTTACCTACTACTATTATTAATTTTTTACAGATCTAGCAGCTTATATTTTATATCCAAGTGTGTCTCAGCATTTTCATACAGGGCATCATTTGTTTTTGTTGTTGTAGTGGTGGAGTTCAAAGAACCCAGGGCCTCACATATGCTAGGTGAGCATTCTACCATTGAGTTACACTCCCAGCCCTGTTTCTCTGTATTTTGAAGGAAATGAGACCCAAGACCCAGAGAAATTAAGAAATTATCTTGCCCAAGGTCACAACTATGGAGTAGCTTGGATTCCAACCATTGAAGTCAGACACTAAGACCAGCCACAATTAAGCTAAATGTTTTCTGTGTATACTCTTTTTTTCCCCCCTGCTTTGTTCTTTCCTGCCAGACATTGCCTTTTTTCCTTTTACATTTATGTCAGAGTTATACATGCACCTGAAGAGTTCATCAGCAAAGCCTGGTGTAGTGACACACGCCTATAATCCCAGCAGCCTGGGAGGCTGAGGCAGGAGGATCACAAATTCAAAGCCAGCCTCAGTAACTTAGTGAGGCCTTAAGCAACTTAGCGGACCCTGTCTCAGAATAAAAAATAAAGAGGACTGGAGATGTGGCTCAGTGGTTAAGCACTTCTGAGTTCAATCCCTGATACCAAAAAAAGAAGAAAAAAAAAAGAGTCCATCAGTAAGTACCAGAAGTTAGGACAAATTGCAGTCCATAGGAGTGGGGCTGTAGATCCATGATAGCATGCTTAGCATGCATGAGTCCTGAGTTTGATCTCTTGAGGATCTTCTTCCCATTAGAATTTTAAGGTAACTTGTTTGTTGCTTGCTAGGACAAGGAAGTATTAGAGAAGCTTTGCATTTGAGACTGTCTTCCCTTCATCTCTTTGTTGCTTGCTTGCTTGCTTTATCTTGTACCTTATCTGGGAGCATGGGCTAGCTAGTATTTAGAGCATCTCCAGTTTAGGGAGATGTCAGTCTTAAATCCTAGTGGTTGCCCATCTTAGTCAATCTTTGACTTCCTTGCCAAGAATGTCATCTTTCCTCAGGTTCATCTTCTAGTTCTCACTTTCTAGGCTACCATCCTCCCTCAGCTGGAATTCTGCAACAGTTTCTGACCTTGCTTCCCACCAGTTTGTTCTGGATACTGCAGCTAGAGTCATTTTTCTGAAATGTAAATCTGGTTAATATCCCTCATGATAGCCAGGCTTGGTGGAGCATGCCTGTAATTCCAGTGACTAAGAAGGCTGAGGCAAGAGGATAGACAATTTTGAGGGCAGCCTCACTCAGCAATTTAGCAAGACCCTGTCTCAAAATAAAATAGAATGGGCTGGGAATGCAGCTCAAAGGTAGAATGCTCCTGGATTCAATCCCTAGTACCAAAACAAAACAACAACAACAAAACCTTTCAGGATAAAGCCTTGATCTCTAAATTTCTTAGACTGGTTTTTTTCCTAGTTATCTTAGGTTTCTCCTCAACACTTGCCATTTTCTATCCACACTCTTGCAGTTTAAACCAGTCAGACTTCAAGTGGTTCCTCATATACACTACTTTTTCCTTTACTTCTGAGAATACATGCAAAAGAAAAGATGTAAAAATACCTGTCCCAGGTGCAACCTAGCCAGGTGTGATGGCACATGCCTATAATTCCAGCTACTCAGGAGGCTGAGGCAAGAGGATTGCAAGTTGGAGGCCAGCCTTAATAATTTAGCAAGATCTTATCTCAAAAAATAAAAAGGGCTGGGGATGTAGCTCAGTGTTAAAGCACCCCTGGGTTCAATTCCCAGTACCAAAAAACAAGCAAACAAAAAAATGTGCATTCCGGTACTATGAAAACCAGCAAAGCCATACAACTTGGTCTCCTAGTAATAGCAGAAATTGGGCCCTCAGAGTAGAGGGAACTTAATTTGTTCAGGATCAAATGCAATTTAACAAGCAGGTTATCTTTTATTGCTTTAGCTTCAGGAATTTTGACAGTATGGAACAGAGCCATTTTAAGTGTTCTGTGTTTCTTTTTTATTTTATTTTTCTACTTTTGCCCACATGCCTTTCAGTCTTGTTCATGTGATTAACATTTCTCTCCCTTAAGTTAGTTGCTAATTGATTTGATTTGTCACTTTACTTCATATACATCTCACTTTGGCATAGCTTTTCTTTCAGAACACTTGTTGGGGTGCTGTGTATTCTACTGGTTGACTGCTCTTAGGTCTAATTAAAGGGAGACAGGGTGGTGGGGTCACACTATAGATATAGGTCCCTAATAGATACATGAAGAATTTCATTTTGCTCCTTTTCTTAGCTCAGGGTTCATAGTGGTTTTGTGTGTGTGGGGGGGTGTGTGTGTGGGGGGGAGGGTGGTTTTTTTTTTTTTTTTTTGGTACCAGGGATTGAACTCAGAGCCACTTGACCATTAATCACATTCCCAGCCTTATTTTGTATTTTATTTAGAGATGGGGTCTCACCAAGTTGCTTAGCACCTTACCATTGCTGAGGCTGGCTTTGAACTTGTGATCCTCCCACCTCAGCCTCACTAGCCGCTGGAAATACAGGCGTGAGCCACTGTGCCCAGCAGCTCAGGGCTCATAGTGTGGTATTTATTATAGTAAAGCATATAGAGTATAATGGACTTCTTTTTTCATGTGAGTGGCAACTGGTTTGGTACAGAGTCTGGGTTGCAATATTTTGCTTATTTTAGTAAGAATTTGTGCAGGGCTAAGTGGGAGTCAAACTTGTATTCCTACACAGTCTGTGGTCCAACTTGTATAAAATGCCTTTGACCAAGAAGATCATTTTTTTTTAAACAAAGGTAAATCATCATTTTCTTAAGGACCAAACTTTAATTTCCCCCACAAAATAATTAGTTTAACATACTTTTTTGAGCCTGGCATGGTGGTGCATGTCTGTAATCCCCATCACCTGGGAGGCTGAGGCAGGAGAATCACAAGTTTGAGGCCAGCCTCCCCAACTTAGGAAGACCCTGTCTCAAAGTAAAAAAATAAAAGGGCTGGCCGGGGACGTAACTCAGTGGTAGAGCATCCCTGGGGTTCAATTCATTTTTGAATAAATTGAATAGCCCCCCCCCCGTTTTATTTATATATATATAAAAAGGAATGATTTAATATATATTGTAGATTTCAAATATGAGGTTTTATGGAATGATTAAAAATAATAGTTATAAAAACTGTGAATATGGGACTGGGGTTGTGGTGCAGTGGTAGTGTGCTCGCCTAGCACGCGTGAGGCACTGGGTTCGATCCTCAGCACCACATAAAAATAAAATAAAGATATTCTGTCCACCTACAACCAAAAAATAAAAAAAAATAAAAAAACTGTGAATAAACATGGAAAAATGATTTTCTTAGACTGAGAATTAAGCTTTGATAGTTTATGAGGGAGGAGAGAGGTAAAGGACATCTTGCAAGCCAATCAGAGCAGCTGAGTCAACTCCTGTGGTCAGCTGGCTGACATGTCATAGTGCATTTTTTTTTTGTCCAAATACTAGACAGATATAAAAACGTAATACAATAGAGTATGCAAATTTATAATTCTAACAGTTTTATATATATTGAACAGGGCAGTGGGATTATATATGATTCCTATCTTTAAAAATATTAACTTTCAAATAAAAAGGAAATGGTTGTTACTTGAGAGATGACATGCTTTTCTTTAATGCTAGATTCTGAAGTAGGAGGCTTAAAAATAAGGGAACTAGTGCCACAAGGTTTGGAAATTGTCTGATGAATAAGACAAGCTATAGAACAGGCAGTTAGTCCCTGTGCCTGGGGAATGAGGTCACTGGTTGCAGAGTCAGTGTGAATAGGATTATTTCCTATAATCTCAAGGATGCCAGTTGTAGATTTGGTTTTACAGCAGGCTCAAAGAAACTCAGGAGCTGAAGCTATAGTTTAATTTTTTCGAGGGGTTGGATACAACCCCTTATTTCTCCCTTTACTTGTAAGGAACCTGGGGGGAAAAGTACTCTGCCTGGGCCTTCTTTTTTTAGCCTTGACTACTGGGGTTTTCATATTGGCTAGAATCTTCATAGAGCTTAAGTGTTATGTAATTACATGACTATTTCCTTCTTTTCCTTTACAGATAATAATGTAGAAGAGGGAGGATTGTGTGCTGGAGCCCCTCCTAGATTTGAATCTATACTACTTTTAAATTAGCTTCATAATGAGGCAGACAGCAAGTTTATTATTCAATTTGGTATCTTTTAGTAATCTTTTTTTTTTTTTTTTTTTTGGTACTGGGGATTGAACTCAGGGGTACTCGACCACTGAGCCACATCCCCAGACCTATTTTGTTTTATGTAGAGACAGGGTCTCACTGAGTTGCTTAGTGCCTCGCCCTTGCTGAGGCTGGCTTTGAACTGGTCTCAGCCTCCCGAAGTGCAGGGATTACAGGTGTGCGCCACCGGTTTCTTTTAGTAATCTTGAGGAAATAGTTGATAGTGGTTAGTCATATAGTTTTTCTTTAAATATTTAATATTTTGAACTTTGAAAATAATATGCACTTTTTTCTTTTCTTTTTTTAAAAATATATTTTAGTTATACATGGACACAGTGTCTTTATTTTGTTTATTTATTTTTATGTGGTGCTGAGAATTGAACCCAGTGCCTCACACATGCAAGGCAAGCGCTATGCCACTGAGCCACAACCTCAGCCCTGCACTTATTTTCATAAGTGAACAATATAAAGATGTATAAGGTTTTAAAAATTTAAAAACCTAATAACCTCACATTTCTCCCTATCTCATGTCCTGAGGTAACTAATGTTCACAGCCTACTTGGTGGATATCTTTCTGTACCTTTGTTCTTATTCATAGCAAAAATACAAGCATAGATACACATGTTTTTTGTTTAATCATTTTTAATAGCCTTACCAAGATATAAAACATATATCATGCAATTGATCCATTTAAAGTAATCCTGTCTTTATATAACTATTCTAGATATTGTATATAATTGGAATTACACAATATATGGTCTTTTTTGGCTGGCCTAATATTTTTTGAATTTCATCCAAGTTGTAGCATGTATTAGTACTTTGTTCCTTTTTACATGTGAATAGTATTACATTATATGGATGTACCACATTTTGTTTACTTATCAGTGATGGTCATTTGTTTTGTTTTTCCCAGTACTGAGTATTGAACTTTGGGAGGCTGAGACAGGAGAATCACAAGTTCAAAGGCAGCTTCAGCAACAGTGAGGTGCTAAGCAACTCAGTGAGACCCTGTCTTTACATAAAACACAAAATAGGGCTGGGGATGTGGCTGTGAAGTGCCTCTGAGTTCAATCTCTGCTACCAAAGAAAAAAAAATGGAATTAAGAATTTAGTTCATTAGGGCTGGGGTTGTGGCTCAGTGGTAGAGTGCTTGCCTAGCATGCATGAGGCACTGGGTTCGATTCTCAGCACCACATACAAATAAATAAAATAAAGATCCATTGACAACTAAAAAATAAAAAAAATAATTAAAAAATGAATTCAGTCCATCAGTTTAATTAGCCACATGAAGCTCTATCTGCCACAGTTGATGTACACATATAGAAATACTTTTATCATAAAAATTTGTATTAGATGGCTCTGGTTTACGTAGGTTGACCTCATTCATGTGTGACTGACATTTAAATTCATAGTGAAGCAGCACAATTCACAATTGCAAAACTGTGGAAGCAACCCAGATGTTCTTCAATAGATGAATGGATAAAGAAACTGTGGTACATATACACAATGGAATATTATTCAGCAATAAAAGAGAATAAAATTATGGCATTTGCAGGCAAATGGATGGAACTGGAAAGCATTATGCTAAGTGAAGTAAGCCAATCCCAAAAAACC
>PVHX01026654.1:0-19697 GCA_004024805.1 Geosciurus inauris
CTCTAAAATCAAAATCTCCACAAAAAAGTAGCTTCTCTTGTTCCCGTTAGGTACATTTTCTACTGAATTTCATTCTTCCCATGCTCAAGTCTCAAAACCTGAACCACCCTTGATTCCTCCCTTGCTTTTCACATCCTACATCTACAAGTAGATCCTCTTAACGTTATCTTTAAATATATCTAAAATATTGGTAGTTTCCACCCCATCTATTTCTATTTAATCTGAGTCACCATCACCTCTTACTAGGTATTATAATGTTTTCCTAACTTGTGTCCTTGCTTCCAGCATTGCCATTAATATAGCAGCTAGAGCGATCATTTGAAAACCTCTGTCATGCTTCTGCTGTAAACACATAAGTGTTTTCTTTGTCACCCAGAATGAAGTCCAAAGGCTAAATCTTTTCCACACCAGCTTTAGTGATCTGGCTCCAGGCTACTGACAAATGCATGTTCTTTAAGGGCTCCTTGCTCACTCACCCCCCACAACCAACCCCTTTATTCATAAAGCTACTTCTCTCATTTCACTTTTTACTCCCCCAGCTTAATCATCTTATATTTAGAAAAGCACATCCACTATTTCACAGTCTTTTTCTAACCCCTTAACCAACTTTATTTTTCATCTCAGCACTTTTTGTCATCTCATACATTAAATATTTGTTATATTTGTTTTGTTACTCCAATGTCAGTCCCATGAAAGTAGTAATGCAATTTGTTTTGTTCATTCCTATATCCCCACAAAGGGGAATTGCATGTGCTCAATAAATGTGTTGACTAAATGCATGGATATCTCACCCTGGCTATAGTGAAGAGCGGCTACTGGAACAAACTTTTGTGTTTCTGGATCTTTGGCTAACTATTATAAATAATAACATTGTATCCTACTACCACTGCAAACTATGATGTTAAAAAATAATCTTATCCCTAGTATTTTGAGAAATATTTATTTAGTACTGAATGAATGGCTTCAAATACTTGGGTACCTTTTGGCTATCTCTCCCGGTGGATTAAGGATAAAATATTAGGATATGTGATATCTAAATGACACTCATAAGGCGTTTCATACAGAGAAAAATTTTTTTGCCTGTTAATTCAATAATACCAAGTTTTTCTTACAAGATACATTTTATACATTTGTTCTTTAAAAGTTAGAAAAATTAATAATATATACTGAAGAGGGAGAAGTCTTTAAAAAGAAAAATTCTTACCTATTTGTAAGCCTAAAAAGGAACAATTTTTGTAAATGAACAACAAATAGAGAAAAATCAAGTCTTTCATTCCTTATCCTGCTATTCTCATTCACAACACTCAGTACTTTACTCTTGCCATCGAATGTATAGGAGTTTCTCCCATATCAAACAATTTCCTGACACTCGCTGGATGTTCTGCAATTCAGTTTAATTCTGACATTAACTTGAATTAGCCCAGACTCTAGAAGAGAAGGGTTCAGTTCCATAGTACTTCCCCCACTTCAGATGCCAGTCACAAATAGTAGGTTCTCAGGTTACCCATGACTTCCTTGGCTACCAACGGAGGCTCTTTCCATTCTCCCATCATGTAACTAGAATGGCTCACAGAATGCAATTTTTAAAAATTTTTCCCTCTTTATTTTAAAATACAACAACTCAGGAATAGCCAGATGGGAAACATGCATAGGATAAGGTACAGTGACAGGTGTGGGGAGCTTCCATGCCCTGTTTGTGCACAACACCTTCCTTGTACTTCCAGAAGTTTGTTGTTCACCAATTCTAAAGCTCTTCAAACTGTCCATTTGGGTTTTTATGGGGTTTTATTATGTAGGTATGATTGATTTGATCATTAGCTATTGCCAGTGAAATCAATCTCCAGTTTCTTTCCCCTCCCAGAGGCTGGGATTGAGGCTGAAAGTTCCAATCCTCTATTCACATGATTGGTTCCCCTGGCAACCAGCCCCCATCCTGAGGCTGAGAACCTCCAGCCATCAGTCATCTCATTAGTATTCAGAAAGACAACACTTCAGTGATTCTAAGGGCTTTGTACCAGAGAATAGGGCAGAGCAAAAATATATGTACTTGTTAATATATCACAGTATTACAAAGGGCACTAATTTTTTTATATAGCATACACAGATTTATCTTAGTAGGAATATGTCTTCTTGCCTTGGTTTGCAATGTCTTTTTCCTTTCTAATCAAAGTAGTAATTTATTTTCTTTATAAATGACAGTGCATTTAAAACTCTCCTTGAAAATAATATAATTTAAAAGGAGGCTATTTTTAAAAGGGTCATTTGTCTGCAGAAAGTTTGATTAGGCCTAAACAACTATCCAAACATAAATATATGGAAAGTCTTATAAAACTTTTGTTAATGTCCTCAGTAACTCAAATTGGTTTTCTAATTCATAATTGGCTTCATTAACCCCTGGACAATATTAACCTCTGAGGACTCTGGTGGACCAACAAGGGGGATCTGAGAACTATAAGAAAAAATCAACAGAGGAATTAGGTCATAAAACAGATAGTAATCAATTCATTTATAATATTTTTTGAGGTCCTCAGAACTTTCATGCCTGGGAAAAATAGGAAGATGAGAAAAATGAGTTATGAATAGAAGCTGTCTGCAAACACAAAGTACTAGTAGTCTCCTCTTATCCCCAGGGGATATGTTCAAGACCCTCAGTGGCTACCTGGAACTGTATGCTATGTTTTGTCTATAAATACATACCTATGATAAAAATTAACTTATAAATTAGGCACAATAAGAAACTAAAAATAACGACTGATAATAAAATAGAACAATTATAGCAATATACTATAGTAAAGGTCATGCGAACATGAACTTTTTCAAAATATCTCACTCTTCTGCTGATGTGAGAGCATATAATCCCTGTGTGATGAAACAAAGTGGGCCGAATAACGTAGGCAGGTAAGTGTTATCTGGACATAAGAACTATGATTCTGCCACAGTGATCTGACAAGTCACTAGCTATTAAGTGACTAGCAGGTAGGCAGTGAATACAGCATGGATATCCTAGACAAATGGATGATTCACATCTTGGGCTGGAGGACATGAGTTTTCTTCACACTACTTAGAATAGTGCACAATTTAAAATTTATCAATTATTTATTTCTGAAATCTTTCATTTAATATTTTCAGACTTTGATTGACCATAGGTAACTGAAACCATGGAAAAGGAAAAAGGCAAATGAGGGAGTCTACTGTATAAAATTCTTATAACAGGAGAAACATGCTCTGAAATTTCAATTTAACTTCTTGAATTAGTCAACCTCACTAAACAAGCATTCTCAGTCATTACCAGAGTATCATTTTTGCAATGCTATGATTAGAGAGAATGCCATAATTAGAATAGCAAAAAAAAAAAATTACTGTAATACTATTGTAATACTTCTCACCTGAAAAATGGAAAGTTGCCTTCTTTTATCTAAAATAATGTAGTGCTTAAAGCCTATTGAATTGCAATTATTTTGGTTAATCTTTATATCCCAGGCTGAATGATTAATCCATCATGGCATAAAAATACATTTGCAGGTGTTTTGATAAGGAATTCATACTACCAATGACCTACATTTTTCTCCTGTTCCAATAAAGGTCATCAGGTTAGAATGGTTTAAAGTGTTGGTTTTCAAATTTTGCTGTGCAGCTGAGCCTCTGGAGGGCTTATTAAAATTGCTGGGCCCCACTCCCAGAATTTCTGATTCAGTAAGTTTGGGGTGGAGCCTAAAATGTTGTATTGCCAACAAATTTCCAGGTGTCATTTATGCTGCTGGTCTGAGAATGGTGAACCACTACTTCAAATTAAGGCAAGTGGTTATCCCACAAATCATTTCATTTTAATTTATATTGTGATGTTTTATTGGAAAGACATTATCTCTCATCCAAGGGAAAATGTTTAAAATAGATTATTAAAAAATGCACTGAGCTCTCTTCTCTGCCTTACTAATTATTACTGGAGCTAACCTACAGCACATGTTCTAAGATTTGAAGCCTATATACAGCTTGATGTCCAAGCCATTGAAGGGTGTCCATATATTAAAAAAGCTATTAGCCCATGACATCCATCTCCTAAAATCAATGAAATTGCTTAACTCAAGAGAAGTATAGATAATATTAAAATATAATAAAATCTTCTAGTTTGGATTATAGTCATTGTCAGGATAATAGTTCACTCATACTGCATCAATTTCTGGAACTCTTGACTAAAGTTTTCAATCTAGATTACTTTGAAAGAGTCCTTAATCTACACTGTAATTTTTCATATCTCTCATAGCTGAAAAAAGTTTTTATGATCAGATATGCAGTGCCAAGCTATTCAGATGTAATTCACAATGAATAGAATACTATTGTAAATAAATACCTCCCATCTCAGCCATGTTTTGTTTAATTAAAAATCCAGATAGAAAGCTATGGAAGGTACTGCTGAAGTGAAAATGAGAAACAAAAGGTAGAAAATTCACTTCCATTGTCACGGCAATAAAAAAATAATTATCCTCTCAACAAGTTTGTCCATTAATTTGGCTTATTTGCATTTACTTCTCGACACATAATATTGCAATTTTGGATTTTATGTTAGAAAATTATGTCTATTACTTATTTTCTCATACATTATCCGAATGAATACACCTAATGCTTTGCATCTTGCTCTCAGCGTATCTCTGACCACCCCAAACACTAAAACACCACATTTCCCCCTGCCTAGAGGAAACTGGAAACATATCCTTGGACATGCTACATGAGGGTTATCTCGAGTTAATAACTTGCCATCTTTCTTCATAGTCCTAGAATGACTTTTTAATTCTCATCTTTCTTGATGGCTATAGGTATTTTATGCTAATAAGCTTTCTCCCAGATTTATGAATGTGAAGAGATATTTTCTATTTACATAGAAATTCATATCCTTTAAAAATATCTTTTTTTGAATAATATGGACAAAAATTTCCATGAATAAAATAGATAAAAATTCAAGTGTAATATTACTTAAAAAAATTATATATAACTTATTACAGTTTGAGTCTAGAATTGTCCCCCAAAGGATCATATGTTGAAGTCTTGGTCCCCAAAGCAGCAGTGTTCAGAAGTGGAGTTTTTGGGATGTGATTGGATCATGATGGCTCTAACATCATCCATTTGATGAATTCATAGTTAAATGGACTACTGGGAGGTGGAGAAAACTACAGAAGGTGGGACCTAGTTGAAGGGAGTAGGTCTTTGGGGGTGTGCCCTTGGGGATTATATCTTGCCCCCTGCCACCCACTTTCTGGGCGTCATGAGCTGAGCAGCTTTCCTCCACCATGCTCTTCTGCTCTGAGGTTCTGCTGCACCTTAGACCCAAGGAAACAACACTAGACAATCATGGACTGAAAACTCTGAAACCATGAGCAAAAATAAGTCTTTTTCCTTTTAAATTGTTTTTCTCAGGTATTTTGTCACAGTGACAAAAAGCTGACTAACATAAATATTATAAATGTACTTGATAATGAACTTAGGAACACTTGGAACAGACAACATATTTCTAAAAGTCAGACCTTAGTGGAACATTACAATGACTTAGGACCCTTTTAGAAAAGATATTATTCTTCCCTTCCTGCCTCCACATTCCATATCTGAGAGGGCATATCCATTTCTCATTCTCAGAAATCTTTTTCCTCCAATCCTTGTGAACTGGAAAAATGGACATATGAATTTAATACTCTGGTGAAGCTGACTGACATTAGGAGATAAATTGGGATTTGGATATGTAATTAAAACATTTTAGGTACTTAACTGTAGGAGCTAGTTTAGGAAAAGAATGCATATCCAGAAATGGAGGACAATGCTATGATTTGGATATGAATTGAATGTGTACCCCAGGGGTTCATATAATGGAAGCTTGGTCTCCAGTGTGGTTATATTCATGTGTTGGATCTTCCTAGTGCAAGGTAATTAGGTATATGGGTCCCACAGTTGAAAGGAGCAAATGCTGGTCTTATAGAGTGAGTTTGTTTTACTGGGAGCAGGTTTTTAAGAATAACGCGTCCTCAACTTGGCCCCTTCTGCACACAGTCCTTTCTGCTTCTTTGCTATGATGTAGCTAGATGGTCCTTACCAGGACATTGGTACCATGCCAATTTGGACCCCCCAGCTACTAGAATTGTGAGAAGTAAACCTCTTTACTTTATAAAGTATACAGCTGTAGATATTTTGTTATAGCAAAAAAAACAGACTAATATAGATATGATCTTTTGTGCACAGAAAAATAAAATTATTTACACATAAGAAAAAAGTGCAAATAAACACTGAGGAGCAGGGGAAAGACAACATTTTGGATGGAGATTTTCTACTGGCTTGCTTTCTACTTCCTACACATCCTGCATTTCCTGTCTTGTGAAAGAGTTTTTTGTAAGCTAACTTAAGTGAATTTCTATTTCTTGCAACTGAACAAAGCTTGACTATGATAATGCTTATGATTTGAAGATTTTTATTTCAATAAGAAGGATAAAGGATAACAGGAATAACAGACTCAATAGCAGAACCATGATGCAATATAACCCAAGTATTTCCATTATAATTTTTCTTTATTAACAATTTAAATTGGAAAGTAAAAAAATGTCAGTATAAAATACAATACTGTATAGAAAATAAAAGATCCATATTCCAAGTCTCACACTCTCCTGATGCCATTCCTAAGAACTAAATTCCTCTCAGTTGTTGTTCTATACCCTTCTGGATAGTTTTCATATGTATTTGTAAAAAAATTCCCTACTTTAGTATGAATGTCTATTTATTAATCTATCTATCCATCCATCCTATTTCAAATAATACAATGACCCCTTTTCATTCCTCTCCAGACCAGGAAGCATCTGCTGAAGCTTCTACTATATAAATACTTTAGGGTCTGAGGCCAGTCATCAACTGTGTATTAATTTTTCTTTCATGCAATGCCAATTCCATTAATGTTTCCTTGGTAAATCTCCTTAAAAATCATTTTTTCTACTTCTCACTACACATACACACAGACCTGGTACATGAATTAACTGCTGTAATTAAATTTTTTAAAAATCTCAAGTATTATACTTTTAATACAGATTAGCTCTGTATCTCACCATCTGTGTAATGGGGTCACTGATTCATCCAGTTAGTTTTGTGGCCTAATTTTGTTTGACATTCAGTTGATTACTCTCAGCTAATAGATACTATAGTCATGTGTTGTGAGATGTCATTTGAATTTATTCATTGTCTTTATTTTAAATTTATCCTAAATAGAAACATAGGTTTTTTTACTTAACAAATTGTGATTACCTAAAGCCAAAGATGGTGGACAGAATTTCTTTAGGGATACTCCTCATTTCTCCCCATTCCCCTTACAAATGGTGATAATCTAAATTATTTATACACCAATGTCTGAATATTTACAAACATAGAGAAATTTCTTTCTCAGTAGTTAATTAAAAAATTTGATAGATTTGATATTTGTTAAATAGCCAAATAGAAAAAATATATATCCTCCAATAGTTTTCCTCCAATTACTTTTCCAAACCTCTTTAAAATTTTTTTTGAAATATGGATATAAAAGTATATAAAGCTATATAAATATTTTCTATATAGCTTAAATAATAAAATAAATATATCTGTATGCATCACCTAAAGCTATGAAATAGGACATGACCAGCACTTGGAGGCAACTTGCCAAATGCATCACTTTTATTCTCTCCCTGAAGTAACCTCTACCTTAAATTTTTATTCTCCTTGTTTTTCTTTGTGATTTTATCACCTAATTATCTATCTTCAAACATTATTATATTTTTAGTTTTCCCAAATTTTAACATTGAGTCATACTGTATAAATTTGTGATTTCAGCAAGAGGATTTTGAGATTCATTCATGTTGCTGAGGACAGGTTGAATTCATTACTTTCATTGATATAATGTTTCATTGCATGAAGATACCTAAAATCTACTTATTCAATGTATTATTGATGAACTTTTGGGTTGCTTGGAGTTTTGCTATTATTGATTGTACTCACAAAATTCTTAAATATTTACCCAGCAGAGGGATTGCTTAGTTCCCTCAAGGGGGAAAAAAAAGGAGTTGATTTTTTTTTAACATCAAGAAAATCTTTGCATATAGCAGACTCTCAGAAATGCTTGAGTAGATTAATTTTAATAATTTGTAGATTTAAAGAGTTTTGAATATTTCCTAGGAAACATGTACTAAGGAACAAGTACAAAGGATATATTTGAAGATGGAATGCAAGGTGAAGACTTGCTAATTGTTTAATTTGATTTACCCTTTCCAGAAGAAATTAAGCCTTTGCTGAAGAAAGCACCACACAACAAGAAACTCATTGTCATTATGTTTGTGCCTTGCTAGACCACCAAGTAAAAACACATTTACCCAGATAAACCCTTTTAAAATCTTCTGGAGCAAGGACAGATAGAGACAAGTACCGTGAGTCAAATATTTGCCCAGCTGACTCTTCCTGTCATGTTGTTCTCTATATGGGTGGCAGTTAATTTTCCCTTTTAAAATCTCTTTTTGGCCTCTCTATTATCATTCATTAAATTTCAATTCCTATGAAAAAAGCATTTATTAAATGCTTACCAAAGGAAATTATGGCTGTAAAATGGATTAGTATCCTTTGTTACTCAAGACAGCATATTAAATCCACATCCTATGTTAGTGCTCTAGTTGTAATATCAAATCTTGCTGAACAGTTTGAATGATTTATATGACATGCAAAAACTTTGACATTCAGAACACAAGGTTAACGATGATAATGTCCCTGCAGATACTTGTGATCCCAGGGAAGCCTGAGTTTGTTCACCTCTGGCAGAAAATATTAAGAAGTCATTGCTTCCTACCTTGGAATGAAGCTCTTCTCTGTTCTAGTATCAGAGGCATTTATTTTGACATGCTTTTCTGGATTCCAGATTTGCTTGCCTTAATGTCAGTGACCTATCTGATTTCTCTCATTTTTCTTACCTGAATTACTTCTAAAAGTTAGCTTATTTCTTTTGTTTCTGAATAAACCTTATTCTTAAGTGCCTAAGAAATAAGTAATCATTGTATATGTAATTGGGGGGATTCCAGTCTACAGTTTGATTATGAATCACTGCTCCCAGCAGTGAACCACTTTTCTAATTATTATATTTGACATCACCAACTTTTATTATTGGGTTAGCAAGAAATATAATCTCTTTCTCCTTAACACTCACTGAACCTTGCTTTCGAATTGTAAGGACCAGTTCTGTTTTGTTCCTTATTGTTAATTCTATTGCTTTTATATTTCTTACAATTAAGCAATGCCTAAAACAATTCTTATGGTTAAATCTTTTCTTTAAAATCAGTATATAGCTGGGTGTGGTGGCACATGTCTGTAGTACCAACAACTTGGGAGGCAAAGGCAGGAGGATCACAAGTTTGAGGTCAACCTTAGCAATTTAGCAAGATCCTCAGTAACTGAGCACGACCTTGTTTCAAAACATAATTTAAAAGGGCTGGGGATGTAACTCAGTGATACTTTAGTAGCCCTCGGTTAAATTCCTAGTACCACAAATAACAAAACAAAACAAACAAATGGAAAAAAAAGCAATATGTAGAGACCTAGCTCAAGGGTAATAGGGTATCTCTTTCTAGAAGAGTGTCTTAGCTCATCTGTCCTCTCTCATATTTTCTCTTCTTTGTAGATTTACTTGCTAAGCATTAGAAGTGCCATGGGGTCTAATTCAAATGTTTTCTATTATATTTTCTTTAGCAACATTTTAGAACTGAGCAAGTAGATCTGTGGTAGATACCTGCCTAGCATGTGTAAGGTTCTTGGTTCAATTCCAAGCATACATACAAAAACATACAATTAGTAACTTTTTAAGTTATAAAAATGAAAAGTAATATGTGCTTATTCTGGTAAAGTAGGGATTTAAATTCATTACCTGATAGAGTTGACAAAAAATTAGAGGATACCTAGTTAAATGTGAATTTCAGATAAACAATAAATAATTTTAATATAAATCTGGCATTCCACGTACCATTTAAGATACACTTAACGTAAACAAATTGTTCATCTAAAATTCAAATTTAGGTGAGTATCTTATATTTTTCTTTGTTAAATGTCCAATTAATTCTATTGTCTTTCTTATTCCTCTCCCCCTCCCATCCCTTCCTTTCTCTTTGTCTAATCCAATGGACTTCTATTCTTCCCCTTCTCATCCTCTTTTGTTGTGGCTTAGTAGCCACATATCAGAAAGAACATTTAGCCTTTAGTTTTTTGGGATCGGCTTATTTCACTTAGCATGAAAGTCTCCGGTTCTATCCATTTACTGGCAAATGCCATAATTTCATCCTTCTTTATGGCTAAGTAATATTCTATTGTGTACATATACCACATTTTCTTTCTCCATTCATCTGCTGATGGACACCTAGGTTGGTTCCATAGTTTGGTTGTTGTGAATTGAGCTACTGTACACATTGATGTGGCTGCATCACTGTAGTATGATTTTACATCCTTTGGGTATAGACTGAAGAGTGGGATAAGTGTGCAATCAATAAATGGGCTGGGTGCAGTGGTGCATGCCTGTAATCCCAGTGGCTGGGAGGAGGGGTTAGGCAGGAGGATCAAGAGCTAAAAGCCGGCTTCAGCAAAAGTGAGGTGCTAAGCCACTCAGTGAGATCCTGTCTTTAAGTAAAATACAAAATAGGGCTGGAGATGTGGCTCAGTGGTTGAGTACTCCTGAGTTCAATCCCTGGAACACACTCCCCCCCAAAATAATCAATAAATGAGATGGTATCAAACCAAAAAAACTTCTTCACTGCAAAGGAAACAATCAAGAATGTAGAACATGAACAGAGAGCAGACAGAGGGGAGAAAATCTTTTCCACCTGGCACCTCAGATAGAGCATTAATCTCCAGGTTATACAAAGAACTCAAAAAATACCAAAACAAAACCAAACAAATAACCTAGTCAACAAATGGGCAAAGAAACTGAACAGGCACTTCACAGAAAAAGAAATATAGATGGTCAAAAAATATGTGAAAAAATGTTCAACATTTCTAGCAATTAGAGAAATGCAAATTACAACTGCTCTGAGATTCCATATTACTCCAGTCAGAATGGCCATTATAAAGAATACAAATAATAAATGTTGTCAAGTATGTGGGGAGAAAGGCACTCTCATATATTGCTGTTGGGACTGCAAATTGGTACAACCACTCTGAAAAGCAGTATGGAGATTCCGTAGAAAACTTAATGGAACCACCATTTGATACAATTTTCCCACTCCTTGGTGTATTTTTTTTTAAATAGTAAATTCTACTGATTAGAGTTCTAAGCCATGTTCTTTCATATAGAGAATGAATTACTGATGATTTTAGCTTCAATTTGTTTAAAATCAGAGAACTGAGAGCACTTGAAAAATAGTTTTCTTCAGGATTTAAATTATTTTTTGAATTTGACTCACCCACATCTAATTTGATAGCATTTTCCTTTTCTTCTTCTTCATTTTTTAAAAAAATTTATATGTATTGATTCTACTCAAGGCATTTAGTTTCCACTGAGAAAATAAATCACTTTTCATCTGATCATATTATATAATTAATTGTTATTTGTTACATATTGTATAATTATAATATATAACATATAAATTATTAGGTATTACCTAATTGTTAATTAAATAACAATAATGAATATAGTTAAAATGAGTAAGTTTAGGGAAAATATAACTGACCCTTGGTAGACAAATTCCTTTGAGGAAAACAACAGTGCTTAGGTGAATTTGAGAGAAGCATCCTAGCTTCAAGTGTCCAGTATGCAGAGAGACCCTGCCAGTGTGCTTTGTAGAGAGATTGCTGAGTGCTGATAAATCTAAAAACTGGGTAGAGTTCAGTTACGTGAGCTGTTGATGTGTTGTCAACTGTTTTCTAGTAAAGTTTCCACCTGTTAATATGTATATAATATATATAATAAAAATATATTTTAAAAATGGTTTTTCAGTACTGGGGATTGAACTGAGGGTCTCAAGCATGCTAGAAAAATACTTTATACCCCTACCCCTCACTCTAAATCGTTAGTGTGGGCTAGGAAGCTCAAGACTCAGGAAAGCCAATTATGCATTTGAAGTCCAAAGGTGTTCTGCTAGAGAATTCCCTATCTATTTTTGTTTCCAATTACATGGTAGGGGAATTTGTTTATTTGTCTTTGAAAACATTGGATAATAGTGTGTCAAATTTGTGGTCTATCAAATTATACAATACAGAAATAAACTATGTTGATAGCAGAAAATTATATCTTATGACGCATAAGAGTGAATTTTCTTGTCATTTTGCTTATTAATCATCTGGACTTCTGTATTTGTAATGATCTTAATGTATTTCTACACAGTTTGCAACCCAATTCACTGACCTACCTTTATTCGAAGGTTTCTAGATCATGGCCTCCTGTCAAGTATCTGGTAACAATAATTCTATTAACTGCTGTATTACAAATCTGGGTCTTGACTATACTTTCTCAAATCAATTCCTGTCTGGTGACTCCCAGAATAAACATTTTAAGTTTATTCTTTATTGAACAAGGCAGATGCAAAAAGAAGGGGATCATTCACCAGTAGGAGGGGGATTCAGCATGGGGATTGGAAACAACAGGTACAAATAAGCCATGCTGCTTGTACTTTTCTGATCCAACACCTCTGTCCCTTGCTTCTCTCTTACTCTTCTCCTGCCGGCATTCCTATGTTCTGGTAAATACACAGAACACATTCCCATCTGAGGGATGGCTGATCCCTTTACCAGTAACATTCTTTCCCTTGCCCCTCCAAGTCTCTGCTTGTTTGTCACATTTGCACTGAAGTCTACATTAGTTAGCCTAATTAAAATGGAAAATTGCTACCTCCATGACTTCTGACTGCCCTTGTTTTTTTTTTTGAAACACAACTTTCCTCATACTATATTATTCATTACTTATCACATATATTGTTTAATACTGTTGCTTATTACTAGAATGAAATTCTATACTGTAGGGAAGTGCCTTCATCTGTTTTTGTGTTCTGATTGTAACATTCCAGAGCAGTATCTAAAATGTGGCAAATACCCAAATATTTGTTAAATGATTGAATTTATTTAAAAAGGTCTCCAGACATGCAGAGGAGAGACACAGGAAAGGCAAGTCCCTACCATGGTACTCTTGTCTACCTGGGAAAACATGTTTTAATCAGAGCCCTTTGAAGATGTTGCTGCTCCCTTTGTTGACTCAGAGAACTAAGTGACAGGCCCCCATTAAGCAGCGACAGGCACAGGAACTGTTGCATTTTTAGTAGAGTGTAGAGAAAGAGGTGGCTTCAGTAGAAGCAGGTAAGAAAAAAATCAGCTAATGTTTCAACAAATTCTTAAATACTTAGTATGGGGTAGCACATCAATTTAGGAGCCCCACTTATAAGGGTAGTTCAAAGTCATTTGCAAAATCTTCTCCATGGGCTTACACGGGATGCTCACACAAAATATTGGGTCAGGGCAGGAGACCAGATGAGCTACAGAAACAAAGGAAGATTTGGTTGTGGTGGGAATAAAGGTGGGAATACTGAGAAGGCCCTGGTCCCATGTCCCAGGTACACAGTAATCCTGTATCAGGAGAATCAAGAACTATCCCAGTCCCCAGCATAAGCCTAGCACCAAAAAACAATAAAAGTCTACTTGCTAAGGGATGGGGCAAAAGCTTGGACAGACAAGCCCCAGAGGCACCTGCCTGTGGGGACTGATGCAGGGACATTGGGAAAAGTTCTCTGGCACCGTCAGGCCTCACACTAAGCCCAAACCTGTTACTGAAGAAATATGAAGACTGGTGCCCTGAAAAATGATAGCAAAATCAAAATTCAAATGAGACTTTATAGATTGGTTGCAGAAGGGTTGAGAAAACATGCATCTGATGCCACATCCTTTCAATCTTTCCTGTCTTACAGCTGAATCAAGGCTTTTGATCTGAAACAAAACAAAGCAAAATAAAACAACCTGAGTGTTTTTGTTTGAGATTTTTGATAACTCCACAATTGTCAACCATAAAGCAGGGCTCTTCAAAGAGGGTAACTAGTGAAACAGAGGGTATAGAGCAAGAAGTATTAAGAAGTTACCATATTACACTCACTTTTTTTTTCTCCAGTCCTATTACAAACTAGCATTCTATGATTCTAAATCAAAGTTTGTAAGTGGATATCTTTTCTTCCTATGAGAAGGGAAGAACTTTATCTGGGGAGTCCTGTGCCTCCTTCCACCCACTGATGTGGTTGTTGTTTGATTTTGTATCCTTGCACCAACATTTGTGCTACTGCAGCCAGACTAATGGCTCTGACCAGGATGAATTTAGGAAAATTCATTTATCATTATTTCCAGTGGGATTATTTTTTTCAAATATTATATGCTGGAAAGCATGTGCAAGCAATTTGGCTTTATAAAACTTTTAAGAAAATCAATATGACAGACAATATTAAATGTAAAGGTATTTTTAAAAACATTATTTCTCTAGCTTCTCCAGCACAGTTTTCAAGCAATTCTATATATTCTATAAGTATTCACAAGAGGCTAGGGAATAGTTAAAGCAATAATTCATTTTTCAGGATGAAATTTACTTGTAATGTCTTTCTCTTAGAAGGGCCTCTATATTTGCATGTAAACATAATAGCACAATTAGGAAACATGAACTCAAATATAATTTCCATCATTTCATAATATGAGTTGCCCAAAATTTCAACTTCTAATTTAAATATAACACATATTCAAGAGAGAGAGGGAAAGAGAGAGAGAGAGAGAGGAGAACAATAAACATTTACTAATACTTTTCTGCAGAATTTCAATAAAAATATGTTGATTGCTGAATCAAACTTGGAATTCAAGATTACACTGAAAGCCTGCAGATGCTTTTGTTTTCAACCACCTCAAACAACTGTTTCCTACCTAAGTAATTCATTAAAAGCAACACACAACTTAGTATAAATTTTTAACATTATCCTTTTCTATGATAAGTAAAGAAATTACCTCAATCTGAAATCAATTTTCCTCATATTCTTGAGGATGTGGGAAAGAGACTACAACAAACAAATTCATAATTATTTTTTTGTACGTAATGATGGTTCTAAAAATAAAGTCAATTTCTACCTATATTGGAGCTTTGATTCAAGAATATGATGATTTGTCAATGGTTTAGAGTATAATCAGAAAGATAAAAGAAAAGAAAGCCCATGTGTCCATCCTTCTGTCCTATCTTCAGACATGAGCTTTCCCCAAGGAGACACTGATGGGACTGTCTCCTCAGCCTTTCTCATGTCCACCTTAGGGCCAGGATGGTCTTTTGATTTTATGTGTATACACCAATATAAGCTACATATCATAAAAAATATTTTTGTAATGTATGAATGTATGTCATATATTTAGAAGAGAGAGATGCTTCTATATCCAAAGATGTTGGAACTGTGAGAATTTAAGAACTGTGAGCTCCAAAACAAAGAGTCAGAAATATCTATATAATAAGAGGAATGATTATTTAACAATTTTAGTTTAGGTTTAAAATAACAGGTGCTTGACTGGTACACTGTAGACCCTAAGCATCACAAAAACTTCCTAAAACATCCATAATTTTTGTAGAACAATCTGTTAACTTGGTTAAATTAACAGAAACCTTTCTCTTCTTTGGAGATAACAGGTGTCTTCAAAATTTTCTCAGTGTTCTCAAGTGGTGGGTGCTTATGGTCTTGCTCTAGTCTCCATGGGTTACAAGTGGATTGTCCAAATTTCTGACTCCCTAACCTCTTCTCAACCGGCACTCTTCATTCACATTCTTTCTCATTTTTAACCTAATGCATGTGGTGGTTAGCATGGTAAAGTAGAATGGACATTAACTTTTGATGCCAGCAAATATGGCTTTTAGTCTATCCTTGCCCTTAATATATTCTATAATCTGGGAAATTAGTTAACTTCTATGAACTCTAATGTAATCATCTATGAAATGAGGATGAGGTAATAATATCATAGGGGTGTTGTGAAAACTGAACATGAAAATATGTAACTATGGATAGTATACAATAAATGTCCATTATACCATTGAACACTTGTTACCCTCACTCTCATCTGGCTACTCACCAACAGTGTGGATTCCTGATTATTCCATAATAACACATAGCTTTGGCACCTGGTTCACTGGCTTCTTTTTCTCTTCAGTATCAGACATCAACTATTAAATATCCCATGTCGTTTTTTTCTTCACTGTGTTTTACTAACCTATTGTCAGGACAGTCTCATGCCTTGGAATCAGTAAAATCTGATTCATCTCACCACCAATTCTGCTCAATATTTGAAATATTAAATTCCAAGTAATGCTCTTTCTTATTACTTGTCTCCTTTGCATTCTTTGCTTGCACCTATTATTGGTTTTAGAAAGCATTGTAGCTTCTAGTCCAATAATCACATGTATCTCAGTATATCATCCATTTTCTTTTTTTTTAATTTTTTTTATTTAGGCTACATGTTAACAGTGCAAATTGATTCATTGTATGTAGATAGAGGATAACATATCAATTCTCTAGTTGTAAGTTGTATAGAATCACAACATATATGCAGTCATACATAAAGTTAGGGCTATGATGTCCATCATATTCCACCACCCTTGCTGTCCCCATGCCCCTTCCCCCCTTAGACCGCTGTGAACAGAGATCCACCATTGTTCCCCTGTCCTTCCCCAAATTATGGATCAGCATCCACTTACCAAGGAGTACATTCGGCATTTGGTTTTCTGAGATTGGCTTACTTCACTTAGCATGATATTCTCCAACTCCATTCATTTACCTGCAAATGCCATAATTTTATTCTCTCTTATTGCTGAGAAATATTCCATTGTGTATATATACCACAGTTTCTTTATTCAGTCATCTATAGAAGGGCATCTACGTTGGTTCCACAGTTTAGCTATTGTGAATTGAGCTGCTATAAACATTGAAGTGGCTGCAGCACTGTAGTATGCTGTTTTTAAGTCTTCTGGGTATAGACCTAGGAGTGGGATAGCAGGCTCAAATGGTGGTTCTATTCCAAGTTTTCTAAGGAATCTCCATACTGCTTTCCAGATTGGTTGTACCAATTTGCAGTTCCACCAACAATGTATGAGCGTGCCTTTTTCCCCTACAACCTCGCCAACACTTATTGTTGTTTGTATTCTTGATAATTGCCATTCTGACTAGCGTGAGATGGAATCTTAGGGTAGTTTTGATTTGCATTTCTCTGATTGCTAAAGACGTTGAACATTTTTTCATATGTCTGTTGATGGATTGTATATCTTCTTCTGTGAAGTTTGTGTTCAGCTCTTTGGCCCATTTATTGATTGGGTTGTTGTTTTTTTTGGTGTTAAGTTTTTTGAGTTCTTTATATATCCTGGAGATTAGTGCTCTATCAGATATGTGTGTGGCAAAGATTTGTTCCCAGAATGTCAGCTCTCTGTTCACTTCATTGATTATTTCTTTTGCTGAGAAGAAGCTTTTCAGTTTGAATGCGTCTGATTTGTTGATTCTTGGTTTTACTTTTTGTGCTATGGGAGTCTTGTTAAGGAAGTATGGTCCTAATCCGACATGACGAAGATTTGGGCCTATTTTTTCTTCTATTAGGCGTTGGGTCTCTGGTCTGATTCCCAGGTCCTTGATCCACTCTGAGTTGAATTTTGTGCAGGGTGAGAGATAGGGGTTTAGTTTCATTTTGCTGCATATGGATTTCCAGTTTTCCCATCACCATTTGTTGAAGAGGCTGTCTTTTCTCCAGTATACGTGTTTGGCTCTTTTATCTAGTATAAGGTAACTGTATGTAAGTGGGTTTGTCTCTGTGTCTTCTATTCTATACCATTGGTCTACATGTCTATTTTGGTGCCAGTACCATGCCAATTTTGTTACTATAGCTTTGTAGTATAATCTGAGGTCAGGTATTGTGATGCCTCCTGCTTCACTCTTCTTGCTAAGGATTGCTTTGGCTATTCTGAGTCTCTTATTCTTCCAAATGAATTTCATGATTGCCTTTTCTATTTCTATAAGGAATGACGTTGGGATTTTAATTGGGATTGCATTGAATCTATATATCACTTTGGGAAGTATGGCCATTTTGATAATATTGATTCTGCCTATCCAGGAGCATGGGAGATTATTCCATCTTCTTAGGTCTTCTTCAATGTCTTTCTTCAGTGTCTTATAGTTTGCATTGTAGAGGTCTTTCACTTCTTTTGTTAAATTGATTCCCAAGTATTTTATTTTTTTTCAGGCTATTGTGAATGGGATAGTTTTCCTAATTTCTCTTTCAGAGGGTTTATCACTGATGTATAGAAATGCAATTGATTTGTGGGTGTTGATTTTATATCCCGCTACTTTGTTGAATTCATTTATTAGTTCTAAAAGTTTTCTGGTAGAATTTTTTGGATCCTCTAAGTATAGAATCCTGTCGTCCGCAAATAATGATAGTTTGAGTTCTTCTTTTCCAATTCGTATCCATTTAATTTCTTTCATCTGTCTAATTGCTCTGGCTAGTGTTTCAAGGACTATGTGGATTAGCAATGGTGAGAGAGGGCATCCCTGTCTAGTTCCCGTTTTCAGAGGGAATGATTCCAATTTTTCTCCATTTAGGATGATGTTGGCCTTGGGTTTAGCATAGATAGCTTTTACAAAGTTGAGGTATGTTCCTTCTATCCCAAGTTTCTCTAGTGTTTTGAGCATAAAAGGGTGTTGTATTTTGTCAAATGCCTTCTCTGCATCAATTGATAAAATCATATGATTCTTATCTTTAAGTCTATTGATGTAATGTACTACATTAATTGATTTCCGTATGTTGAACCAACCTTGCATCCCTGGAATGAACCCCACATGATCATGGTGCACTATTTTTTTGATATGTTTCTGTATGAGATTTGCCAGAATTTTATTGAGAATTTTTGCATCTATGTTCATCAGGGATATTGGTCTGAAGTTTTCTTTCTTTGATGTGTCTCTGTCTGGTTTTGGAATCAGGGTGATACTTGCCTCGTAGAATGAGTTTGGAAGGGTTCCCTCCTTTTCTATTTCATGAAATAGTTTGAGGAGAATTGGTATTAATTCTTCTCTGAAAGTCTTGTAGAACTCAGCTGAGAATCCATCTGGACCTGGGCTTTTCTTGGTTGGAAGGCTCTTGATGGCATCTTCTATTTCCTTGCTTGAACTTGATCTGTTTAAGTTGTGTATGTCCTCTTGGTTCAGTTTGGGTAGGTCATATGCCTCTAGAAATTTGTCGGTGTCTTCAGGGTTTTCTATTTTACTGGAGTATAGATTTTCAAAAGAGTTTCTAATTATCCTCTATATTTCAGTAGTGTCTGTCATGATATTCCCTTTTTCATCTCGAATTTTAGTAATTTGAGTTTTCTCCCTCCTCCTTTTCATTAGGGTGGCTAAGGGTTTGTAAATCTTGTTTATTTTTTTCAAAGAACCAGCTTTTCATTTTGTCAATTTTTTGAATTGTTTCTTTTGTTGCAATTTCATTAATTTCAGCCCTGATTTTCATTATTTCCTGTCTTCTACTTCTTTGGGTGTTAATTTGTTCTTCCTTTTCTAAGGCTTTGAGTTGAAGAGTCAATTCACTTATTTGTTTACTTTTACTTCTTCTAATGAATGAGTTTAGTGGTATAAACTTTCCTCTTAGCACTGCCTGCATGGCATCCCAAGGATTTTGATATGTTGTATTGGAGTTTTCATTTGCCT
>PVHX01026655.1:0-20470 GCA_004024805.1 Geosciurus inauris
CACATCCCCAGCCCTATTTTGTGTTTTATGTAGAGACAGGGTCTCACTGAGTTGCTTAATGCCTCGCTGAGAGGCTGGCTTTGAACTCGCGATTCTCCTGTCTCAGCCTCCCTAAGTGCTGGGATTACAAGCGTGAGCCACCGCGCCCGGCTTCTCTTTAATTCTTTAATCAGTACTTCAGTCTTTCTCTGTCATGATAGCAATTTTATCTTTTTTGATACTGGGGGTTGAGTCCAGGGGCACTTAACCATTAAGCCCCATCCCCAGCCCTTTTTATGTTTTATTTTGAGACAAGGTCTCGCTAAGTTGCTTAGGGCCACACTAAATTGCCAAGGCTGTTTTTGAACTTGCGATCATCCTGTCTCA
The DNA here is from genome assembly GCA_004024805.1 of Geosciurus inauris. Taxonomy (NCBI): domain Eukaryota; kingdom Metazoa; phylum Chordata; class Mammalia; order Rodentia; family Sciuridae; genus Geosciurus; species Geosciurus inauris. The sequence goes on from PVHX01026655.1 coordinate 367, forward strand.
GCTTCCCTTTCCGCTGGGATTACAGGTGTGAGGCACCGCCCTTGGCAGGGTGAGGTGTGAATGGAAGTTTATTTTTTCTTCTATGATTTTTATGTTACATTTTATTTAAAAAATGTTTGGTTTTTGCATATAAATACTTAATTTGTTAAAAAGTCTACCCTTTCTCCATTGAATTGTCTTTTTTTTTTTGAGGGAGGGGTACCAGGGATTGAATTTAGGGGCACTTAACCACTTATCCACATGCCAGCGGTTTTTTGTTTTGGGGGTTTTTCTTTGTATTTTATTTAGAGATGGGTCTCACTGAATTGCTTAGTGCCTCGCTTTTGCTGAGGCTGGCTTTGAACTCTCTATCCTCCTTCCTCACCCTCCCAAGCCACTGGGATTAAAGGTATGTGCCACCCCACCCAGCTTGAATTGTCCGTGTTGCTTTGTATAACATAAGTTGTGATACATGTGTGGATTGCAGTGGGATTTTAAATGCTTTGAAGGCTGAAAAGCGCTGGTATAAAGGCAAAAATTAAGATTTGGGCTTCAGACCCACCTAGGTTAGAATCCTGGTCTTGGCACTGATCTGAAGCAGACCTATCAAGTAGGGACAATGATACAAGCCACCTCAGGGTTATTTGCCATGTTTTGAAATGTTCTCTGTCTTGTCTTTTCTTCCCTCTCCTTCTAAAGTGCTAAAACTGGGGAAACTGGTCTGGAATCACTTTTCTTAAACCCTAGTCCTGAGATCAGGGTCTCTGAAGAAAGAAAGGTGGATGTACTGGTATTTGAGGACACAAATTTGTGTCTAACACAAATGAGACATCTGATTCAGGCAAGGCTGTATGGGCAAGTTCCAATGCCAAGTCCCTTTGCTTGTGGTGGAATTAGTAGAAACTCTTGCCACTTGTGTACAGCAGAAGTTCTGTGTGTCCACTCAATATGAAAGGTTGAATACTAGTCACTAAATCATCAGGAAAAGGTTGGCCACTCAATGTAAGAAAACTTTTGTGTTACTTGGATAGATAAAAGTGTTTTTAAAATTTATTTATTTATTTATTTGGTACTGGGGATTGAACTCGGGGGCACTCAACCCCTGAACCACATCTCCAGCCCTATTTTGTATTTTATTTAGAGATAGGGTCTCACTGAGTTGCTTAGAGCCTCGCTTTTTTGGAGGCTGGCTTTGAACTCATGATTCTCCTGCCTCAGCCTCCAGAGCCCACTGGATTACAGGCATGCACCATCGCGCCAGGCTTGGGTAGAACTTTTTGACAGGTAACCTTTTTCAAAACAGTGGGCTCATGGAACAATAATAAAGGAGGTCACAGCTAGTGAAAATAATGGAAACCACTTAGAGAAAGGAGGCAACATGAATCCTGCCCTGTGGTTTCCAGTGTGTTATAAGACATGCTCCCACAGCAAGAAACCCCTGGACTGATGAGGGAGAAGTGGGTTTCACCCTTAGAGGAGTCCAACGAATGCAAATGAAATAACTCCACCTTGGGGGTTGAAAACAGCATGGGGTCTGCAGGATCCAAGGCAGACTAAGCACGTGTGAATCTGTGGGCTTGCTCCCTGTTGTTTATCATGCTGGTCCTAACTTTCAGCACATACTGTCTCAATTTATTATGAATACATGTATAATTAATCAGACCTTTAGCTAAAGTCAAGCCACATCCGTGATTGATCAGGGTGAGTTGCAGTTAACCCTCAACCCTGGTTACTAATGGAAGGAGAATTCTGGTGGCATCAAACCTTGGAGCAGCAGATGATCCAAAACTCTTCCTTATTGGGCTTCAATAGGTACTCTGGGATGTCTCACTTGAATATTCATTTGCTATTTTAATAGTTTGTTATAAAAATATAATGGACTCAGTCTGGAAAATAGGAGTAGGGAGAGAAGAAGAGACAGAGAGACGCACACAGAGAAAGAGAGCAAGCACTAATCTCAAAGTTAAAAAGAATCACTGATAACAGTCTATTTCAATTTTTGTTATAAAATATTGATAGTTAACAAAGATAATATAAAATTTACCTGTATGGTTTCAAGAATAATAAAGTCAATACTTGTAGAGCTACCACTCAGATTAAACAACGAGAACAATTTCAATATCTTTAAGGTATCCTGTGTGCTCCTCTTAAATCAGCCCTGTGTGTATGCTTTTTCCAGAATTAAACATATTCTGGAATTTTGCCTTTACCATTCCCTTTGTTTTCTCTCTTTTGGATGTATCCCTAAATAATATATGGTTTAGTTTTGCACATTTTTAAACTTATATAAACACAACATTAATGTGTATATTCTTTGGTCTTAGTTTTAGTTGTTTTTTTTTTTTGTATCAACATTGTAAGATTCACCATGTTGGTCTGTGTTGCTTAAGGTCATTGTCACTGCTCATTAATACTCCATGGCAAGACCCTACCAGGTTTTATTTCTTTTTTTTTTTTTGGTACCGGGGATTGAACTCAGGGGCACTCAACCACTGAGCCACATCCCCAGCCCTATTTTGTGTTTTATGTAGAGACAGGGTCTCACTGAGTTGCTTAGCGCCTCGCCCTTGCTGAGGCTGGCTTTGAACTCGCGATCCTCCTGTCTCAGCCTCCCTAAGTGCTGGGATTACAAGCGTGAGCCACCGCGCCCGGCTCCAGGTTTTATTTCTACCTTCTCCTGTTGATGGACATTTGTGTGATTTCTAGTTTTGTTATAAACAATGCTGCTATGAATATTTTTGCATATGTCTCCAGGTCACTGTGCAAGAGTTTCTGTAGAATCATTTCTTTCTAGTCTTTTATGCTCATGTAGTTTAAAAAGTTCCCAATTAATAGAAATATACGAATACCTACTGTCATATATAACTAATTAGAACAAATTAAAAAAAAGAGAAATATATGAACACAAATACTCAATTCTGTGCCACATCCCCATCCCTATTTTGTGTTTTGTTTCGAGACAGGGTCTCACTGAGTTGCTTAGTGCCTCACCGTTGCTGAGGCTGGCTTTGAACTCGCAATTCTCCTGTCTCAGCCTCCCAAAGTGCTGAGATTACAGGTACAAAATAACAAATCTTGACATGGTTAATGGGATGCAACTTGATCTCCCAGAAGGAAATCCCTTAGATAGATCTTAGCAAAAGGTGTATGTGGATACACCCTTTGAAACTGTCATCTTGGCTGTGTGGCTTTAGGGGAGACCGGAAAGGCAAAGGGGATGCAGCAAGTAACTCTGATGGTTGCCAATGACTACCTGAAATCTTGAGTTGAGAATTCTGAGGCTCTATGATCAGACACAGGGGGAAGAGGATGCTCATCAGTTGACACTGGATATAGCACTGTCATAGGCACAGAACTAGGGATTGACAAGCCCAGAGATGTCCCTTTGTTGCTATTCTTGATATAGACCAATTAGCCTTTTAAGTGACTGCATTAATGATATTTCGTCTGATGACTGTGGTGTATCTTATTTATTAAGACTTTTTTTTTTTTTTAAAGGCACTAACACGCTCAACAGCACTTTATCTAATCATAAGGTCATGTTTTCTCAGATAGTATCAAAAGATACTTATTTAAAGTTAAAAATACTTTCCCTGGCACTATGTTAGACTCTCTGGGAGATACAATAGTCTTTAAGGATTTGATACATAAAATATTAGTAACAAAATTAGTTTTAAAGAACACACACACACACACACACACACACACAAATGATACAAACAAGTAAAAGTGTCTCATAAATGTTCAAACAACAAATGCTGGGAGTCCCGGGTGGCGGAGCTCTGGGGTCTAAATGACTCTGGGAGTCTCTTAAAAAATGTAACAAGTTTCCTATTTTGGTGTATAAAATAATTTAAGTATCTTTGCATCCTTCCCCTTCACCAGAAATTACAGGCTGAATGATAACAAGTTTGTAATAGTGGGAAAGGAGAAGGGAAGAGAAGGAGAGAAGGGTAAAAGTGGGGATAAACATTGATTAAAAAGAGAAGAGGAATGAGTTGAGGGACAGAGGAGCAGGAGAATAATGAAAGGGGGATGAGAAGCAACAAAGAAAAAAGAAAAATTGAAAAGAGGGTAAAGGTAAAGGGGGAGGAGGAGAGGAATTGACAGTGTCGGGAGCAGGAAGAAAAAATGGAGGAACAAAAGGAGGTGGGGGGAGAGAAAGGGGAGGGGCTAGGGGAGGGGCTGGGAGGAAGAAGAAGGGAAAGAGATGGGATTAGGAACCTCATTTGAAAGCAATTTAGAAATAACTCTAATATTTGTTTCCTACACACCTTATAGACACGTTTTAGAAACGAAAAGAAAAATCATAAAAAAAGTATTCAGTAATTTATCGTGTAAGTGCTGAGGAAATATTTTCAGGTTATGTTTAAGAGGGGAAATTAATTTGTTATAATAAAAATTCTTACAAATTTTTGTGTTTATGGGAGAGGTGAGTGAATCAACATTCATTCTAGATTAACTAATGAAAACCAGAAATCACTTAAAGAGTTCTGTCCAAACAAGTTAACAAAAACAACATACTGTTATTAGGCTGGGTCTCTTTTGTTTGTGAAACTGGTTTGCATATGGAGGGAGATTGAAGTTTTTAATGTTTTTTTTTTTTTTTGGTGTGTTAATGAAGTACTTGTGAAATAATATTTGTGTTAATTTATTAAAAAATTAAAAAGTAACAAACCTTAGCAACATTTTTTTCTTAAGAACTCTGAAATATTTTAGGCAGCCTGGGGTGGGGGTGGGGGAAGATCCTAATTAGGAACAAGAGTAAAATCAATGAATTTTAACAGGAGTAAGATATTTAAAGAACAAACAAAAATAATTTTCTTTTCAGCCAGAAAAATTTTTATGCACATGTATTGTATAGATAAACTTGAATTAATGTGGTTTGATGTTATAACTGATTCATTTTGAATTAAAATAATTCAAATACTTACAAGATATATCCATTTCAAGTACAAAAATATCTTACTAGTATTTCCATCTTAAATAATATTTAGGTATGGATTCCCTCTCTTTTGTTGCTTTTTATATTTTGTTTTGTTTTTGAAAAACATTTGTCTTTTCTTGAATCCGTACAGTTTCCCTCAAATGAACCAGTGATCTATTTTACATTTTGTGCTGTAAAAACTAAATAAAATTGTTCATTATCTTTTAACCAAATGATTTTAGAGTTAAATAAAATGGAAAAGGCAGTGTTAGTGTAGTGTGGAGAATATTCTTGACTATTCTACATTTGTCAACAGGGGCTGAGTGGAGTAGTTTGATTTACTCACAAAATGAATTTGGAAATGTTCATTTAAAAAAAGTTAACAGAATAAATTATGTCCTTCCTAGCTTTAAAGTTTCTACATTGTAAACCTGAGCCAAAACAAAAATTTGAAAAGTTTTGTCACATATGCGATGTGACCCACAATAAAACAAACAATTGTATTTAAAGTTATGTTTTCCCCTTGAGTCTTCTATCTCTGTAATACATTTTTTTAAGGCTTTAAACACATTGGCTGCTTTTTGAATAAATGATATTTTGAAGGAATATTTCCTTTTCTAGTTATGGTTCTCTTACATTTTATGAGATATCCTAAACACATAATTATCCTTATTTACTTGACAGGAAAAAATGCTGCATGTACTTTTAAACTGGGGCTAATTTACACTTTCTCAAAGTTTATAGGCATTTAAAAGAACCACACTAAGACTTCAAATTGCAGGAAGAAACAAAACATTCCAAGGTTATAACAATGAAAAAACAAGCAAACAACCAAAAATAAATAAAATAAAACCTCAAATAAACAAAAACCCAAAACCTTCAAAGTTGTTCAGAAATGTGGATTTTTCTTTTTCTGTATTTCATAGCAACCATATTCTATTTCAAAATTGATTATGATCAATCAGAAAATATAAAATGCAAATTTTATCTTAAGGTATTTTCCCATTTTCCTTTTTTTTTGTTCTTTCTTTCATAAAACATGCTAAAATTTTTAAATAAAAAGCCATTGATAAATATGAGATGGAAAATGCAATACATATGCTAGATATTCAACCAAAGGAATTAATCCAAAAGAGGAAAAAATTGTTCTGCACTATTTATCAAAGTTAAAAATTTGATGTAACTTACATATCTAAAGACAATGATTAATGATGTACATCTATTGGAGTGAATGAAAATGAGATGTGAAAAAATAGAGGCAGCTTTGGAAAGTGCTATGATACAAGAGCAAGTCAAAAATTAAGGTAGAAAAATAAAATGACAAAACATAAAACTATTACAAATGAACAAATGACAGAAACATTTAAGAATACAATTAATTTTATATGACAATAGTGAAAATTATTGATTTTTTAACCCTTCTATTTCCAATTTTTTTTAAAAAAGCTGTTTTATTCTTTTTTTTAAATATTTATTTTTTAGTTGTAGGTGACAGAATATATTTTTTATTTTTATTTTTTATGTGGTGCTGAGGATCGAACCCAGTGCCTTATGCACACTAGGCGAGCACGATACCACTGCGCCATAATCCCAGCCCCTGTTTTATTCTCTTTAAAAAATTTTTTTAAAGTTGTACCTTTATTTTATTTATTCATTTTTATGTGGTGATGAAGATTGAACCCAGTGCCTCACACAGGCTAAGCAAGCACTCTACCACTAAGCTACAATCCCAGCCCTTATTCTCATATGTGTATATATTTTATCTGCATTTATTTGTATGTTCACAGTGGAGGAAAATGTTTGAGAATCCTATCTTTAAAATGGAGTCAAGTTTTAGTGTTTCTGAATTCAGAAATGAGTTGAATTCCATAAATGGACCAAACACTTCTCTAAGAAAAATGGAGAGGAGGAAAAAGAGGAGCCCAGTAATAACAGAAGGAGGGAAAAAGTACAGTAAAAAAATAATTATTATTATTAAAGAAAGGACAAATTTTTTTTTTTTCCTGGCAGCTGTATTTTTGACTCTTACACAAACTAAATTAAACTCTGCATTGGAAGATTCATCTATTCCAGAAAGGTAATGTAGAAAAAAATTGAAAATAAATACAATGTTTGCTAGCTGTCTTTAATATAAACAAAACAAAAAACAAGAAAAGGAAGATGGAGAGGTATGATACTCCAAGCCTGCTCATTCCTATCCTAACCTAGGAATGTGAGTCTTGACAAGAAATAACTCTGCCTTCAGGTTAATTTTAATGCTGGGCTCATTCAGAGGGGAGAGATGAAGCACCAATCAACACTATTTAGTACCCCCAATCCCAGCCTAAAATAGCCACAGGTCACTGAGGCAAAACTGATGTGGGGACCGAGAACTGTCTCTCACCCCAGCAGCCTCCTTTCTTGTGTTCTTGAAGCTTTCACAGCCTCCAACTATACAAACAGAAGCCCCTGGGGGGAGGGGGGTTTGGAGAGGATTAGAATTCAGTGAGACAGCTGATTTAAAAAAAGAATCAATCAGTTTCAACTGACTAATAATTGCTACATTGTTAATTAAATAATTTAAAGGATTTTTAAGTAGCTTTTTGAAGTCACTTTATATTTTCTCCTCTACTGTTTTAAACATATTTAAAAACTAAGTGGTTTCAGCTAACATTTGGGCTTTTTATTGTATTGTTTTAAATGGAAAATTCAATCTAAAAATGAACTGAATTCAATTAGTTTTTTAAAAAAATGTTTATTTTTAACTCTAGGACAATAATTGGTGGGCTGCATTTTGCAGGTCTGGATGGAGTGTATTTTGTTGGGGTGTAACTTGCTTTTATTTTAGGAAGAAAGATGATAGAGAGTAATAGATATGTTTTCAGGAGAAAAAATCTGAGAGGTGCTTTTATCAACACCTAAAGATGTTCATTTTAAACACAATGAAGGAAACAGCACTTAAAGTTTCTGGGAACTATGACGCTCTCTGCCTAGGATATCTTCTTTGTTTCCTAATACAACAGAAAAAAAAAAAAAGATTTAAGGGGATTGAGCTACTATATAAGAAAAGGCCAAGGAACAGAACAGCTTTTTTGAGATCATTTCTAGCCCTTTCAAAAATCCACACACATCACCAAGAAAAAGTCCCCAGGCAAACAGACCCATACTTTCTGGCCAAGAGAACTCCCACCTGTCTACCCTCACCCCCAAACTAATTTTTCTGAATTCTCTTTGCTATGCAGATTGGTTTTCATTCAGAAAGTGTTTATTGAGTGCCTACTATGTGGCAAGCACCATTTCCAGCTCATTGGTTTGGTTTGTTTTAAAATTATGTTTGTGGTCAAGAGCTGACTAAATATTAAGAATCATATCCAAGGGGGAGGGTCCGAGGAGGTGTGGAAGCTGAGCTACACAAGTCTCCCACCTTCTTGTACAGAAAACATTCTTTTTCTACTCAGCAACTAACAGCTTATAGTATTTTAATCGCTGCTGCTTCATGGGAAGAAAAATGTCACAAAAATAAAAATTCGACAAACACGTGTCTGGCTAGAACAAAACGCTGATTTGGGAGGGTGGGTTTTGAAGGTGGTGAAGGAGATAGAGAAACCGAGTTGGAAGCAGTCCTCCGCCCACGTCCCAGCCCCATTTCTTTTCAGCGCGCAGGGAAAAATGGGAGGGGGACAAAGGTGCTGGATGTTGTCTTTTAATTCCCGACTTTTGAGCGGCATAAAATCATCCGGCAGAAGGGCGGTGAGCCGAAGTGAGAGTTGGCTCACTGACCCTGCAAACGAAAAATAATAACAATAAAAAATTCAAGGCATTCATATCTGTGTAGTCAACACGTGTTACGGAGTCGGCCCGGGCTGCAGGCGACTGAGACAATGGGGTTGGGACGGGGGAATGAGAGTGACCCCCTTCCTCACCTGTCCTCACTGCACGCCTGCCCCAAACAGAATTATTCTCCCTCCCGCAAATCCCGGAGTAAGAGCCAATACCCGCCCAGTTCAGGGGACCCCGGTATTCCTGGGGGCCGACGCCCCTTTTTACAGATTCGCTTGGCGAGGGTACACTGGGGATCCCCCGGCAGGGCTCTCCGTCACCCCCAGGGGCCATCCCTGTCCCCGACGCTAGAAACTCGTTGGCCTCCCTCGCCGCTCTGCCGGGGATCCCGGGTTTGCGCGTGCAGCTCGCGTCCCGCGCTCGGCTGAGTATCCGGGACTCCGAAGCGCGCGGCGAGCTGCCCCCTCCCCCACCACCCAGACCGGGTGCGACCGCCCACGTGTCGCCCCTTGCCCAGTCGGGTCTTTCCCTCGGGCTCCCGGAGACTGAGGATCCGGAACGAGTTGGTCAAAGCCGAGGGAGGGGACCTGGGCGTATCCGCTTTACCCTCCCCAAGACTGGGCGGGGGAGGGGCCGTCGCCCCCTCCCCGAAGCTCCCGCCCCTCGCTTCCCCGAGCGCGGAGCGGAAATTACCCCCTCCCCCCGCGGGTCTGACCTGGGGACGTAGGCGGGGCTTCGAGCTCGGCCCCGGCCCTCCGCCCCTCTCCCGCCTTCACGAATCCTGCACCCCAAACAAAGTTCGGAGACCCAAACCTAGCGCTAAAACAACTGCTCTCGTTGTCCCGGGTGGAGCGGGCGCTGGGGACTCCACCTGTCTGCCCCCGCATCGGGGAGGGAAAGGGGGACCATTTGAATCTTTACCCGGTCACTCCTTCCCTAAGACCTCCCCCTTTGGATCGCTTGTGTTAGCCCAAGCGACCACTCCTCTACCTTCTCTCTCGCCCTGCCTCGCTCCTGGGGTCGTATCGGGCCGGAGCTGCGTTTTCCCCCAGAACCCCAGAATGTTATTTTAACAGCTGGACTCCAGGTGTAAGCCACTCTTTCTTTCGTGATCCTAAAACACGATTTCCTGCGATCTCTCGTTCCCAACCACGATCCCTAATGTTCCCAGCTTCCCAGTGCCGCGCTTGCAGAATCCCCTAGTCCTAGACCCCCGGAGACGGAGAGTCTCGTGGGGGTGGGTAGGGAAACGTGGAGACCCCTACTTAAATATCTAGGGAAAAGGCGACTTTTAAAATCACAGGCTCGTGCGACCCCCTCCTGAAGACCCCAGAGTCCTTGGCTTCTCTTTGTCTATCTCGGCCGTCCCCCGCCTGTCAGTCGCTAGCAGTTAACCCGGATGGGGTGGGCAACCCAGCCCCCCAAAACGAATAAAAAATAACCGTACGTTTTACTCTTAGGAGAGATTTGGAGCTCGACCCCCTCCCCCAGTTCAGCCCGCGCAGGGCGAGGGATGGGGGCGGGGCGCTTCCCTTGGGGCCAGGTTTTTGCAAAAGGGGAGGGGGCGAATAGAGCTCAGAGGAATCAGCACCCACCGTCCCACCTTGCCCTGGGGGTGAGTTTAATGACCCCTCCCCCAAGAGGAAAGGTTGTTGGGTTTGGCCTAGGAAGCGGGCCCAGAGGCCCTGTGGCGTCGGGGGTCTTCCCTTGCAGGGTGGGTGGGGGCTGTCACCACGTGGCTTCGCCTTTTTTTTTTTTTCCGCTCCATTTTTTTTTCAAGTCGATTTTATTTAGAGGCGGCGCCAGGGCGGCCGCGGAGAAACGTGACACACCAGCCCGCTCGGAGGGGTTTCGGACCAAAGGCAAGGAGTCGCGCTGCGTAGTCGGTCTTCTAACGCACCACCGGCACTTCTCTCTGGCTTTCTCCGAACTCTCCCGCGACCTCCGTGCGCCCTCAGGCCGCCCTTCCCGCTCTGGGCTCCGGACAACTTAAGGGGTGGGGTGCAAAGAAAGTTTGCGGCTCCTGCCGCCGACCTCCCTGCCTCTGGGCCTAGGAGGTTTGCCGCCAGCGCCTGCCCGTTCGGCCTTGCCCAGGACCACGTCCTGCCCCGACACCGCCACCATGAACAAGCTTTACATCGGTAACCTCAACGAGAGCGTGACCCCTGCGGACTTGGAGAAAGTATTTGCGGAGCACAAGATCTCCTACAGCGGCCAGTTCTTGGTCAAATCCGGCTACGCCTTCGTGGACTGCCCCGACGAGCACTGGGCGATGAAGGCCATCGAAACTTTCTCGGGTAAGAGCGCAGCCACCTCCCCGGAAAAACCACATCGAAATCCCGGAACAACGGCGACCCTCACCTCTTTCCTTGCCTGCTAACTCTACTCTTCCCCGGGCCCATGGGACTCGGCCTCAGTACCCACCCTCCACCGACCTCTTTCGACGCCCCTATCTCTTCCCTCAACCCCACTCCGCTGCAGAAACATTAGTGATTTCCTTGCCCCTTTACTCCCAGCCGGAGATGGGAAGCTGGGGGTTTCCTTAGTCCCCACCGACGGGGCGGTAGCCCCTGTTGGCAGTAGTGGGGGGGGTGGCTTTTAAGGCCTCAGACGACTCAGTCTGGGTGTTATTTCCACGTCCAGCCCCTCCCTGTCCGTCGCTGAATGGCCCCCCAGCTTGACACCCCAGTTCCTCTTCCTCAGTCCTAGGCCTTTGCAGTCGTGAAGGGGGCCCCGAAACCGTCTCGGATTCCCCCACTTTGCTTGGGAACTGCAGCCCTCGGGCCGGGCATGCGAGGAAGGGGCTCCCGCCTCCCGCCCAGGGCTTGGGGCTTGAGCCATTTTGATTTGAAAGTGGGGCGTGAGCGGGGTGGCGCGGCGGCGGCGGCGGCGCCGGGTCGCCATGCTGCTTCCCGAGACGCAGAGGCTGGGCCGAGAGGCGCGCGCTGTAGCCGCAAGGGACCCTCCTTGCGGGGCCCCGCTTGTCTCCTTCAGGTTCTCTGCTTGCAGAACAGCCCCGACAGGTGACGCCCCGCCGCCTGAAGCCCTTCTCCCATGGCTCAAAAGAAAATTAAAGTTTCGTTCTGCAAACTGCCCCCCCATTCCGGGAAACGGGGATCCCTTTTCTCCTGGCACCTACTCCCCACATCTGGGAGCCGCATAGGCAGCAATGCTCTCGCACCTTTCCGGAATTAGGCTCACAGAATGACCCTCTCAAGTAACCTTTGTGATTAGATAAAACATTAAAAATTAAGAACATAATAACGAATTTATAGATTCCACCATTCCAAGTCCAACCTTTTCCCATTGGATTGCGGAAGCCACTGCCTGGATTCCTATGTAGATCTCATCCCAGTAACTCTTGAATTACTCAAGTGTGTCCCCTACCCCCACTTTAATGTTCACGTCTCTCTCTTTTTAATCTTTAGGGAAAGTAGAACTGCAAGGAAAACGCCTGGAAATTGAACACTCGGTTCCGAAAAAACAAAGGTAGGAAAGAACTGTAATGGGGTGCTGAGAGACTGTTCAGGGGTTCATAAATGGCTCGAGTGGAACAAACCCTTTACTGGCTGTCCCACCCCCAACTCCGGATGTTGGGGGCTGGGAAGGAAGATAGGCCAGGATCTTGTAAGGGTGGTTTACAGCTTGTTTTAAAAAAAACTTGGGGCTGGGGGTGAGCTAAAGATGTTCCTTGGAGAAATAAACGGAGAAAATCAATAGGGGAAAAACCTTGTGGAGTTTGTTCAAAGTGCGGGGCCATTTTTGTGGGGAAGCTTAAAATCTTTGAAGAGTTTAGATTTAGATTCATGGCGAAGGCGATTTCTACAACTTCCTAGCAGGCCTCATTTTTCTGTTTTTCTCACCTTTCCACACCATAATTCTTAAGTGGACTTGTGGAAGGGGGGGTTCATTCTACTCCCCCCAGGGGATGTCGAATGAGCCTCTCCTCTCCGAAGAATCCTCTTACCCATGATTGTACTTTATTTATATTTCTGTAAGAGCCAAAACATTTTTTTTCCCCATAAACCCCCTACACTAGTCCCTCAGATCTTACATGGCCTCCCTCTCCAACTGGATTTTCCACAGAATATGCTTTGGCTGTACTATCCTTTTCGAGCCCCCCCACCCCCACTCCTTCAGTCCATTGTTACAAGGGGACCATCTGGGGTGAGAGCTTTGTGTTCAGGCTGTGAGCTGGGGCTCTTTGGAGGGTCTAGAACTCCGAGGATGAATGGTTGTGTGTGTGTGTGTTGTGTGTTCCAATACCTACTATCCTCTCTCCAGCAAAATGGGGTATCTCTTACAGTGCTTTCCAAAAATTCATGGTGGATTTCACATCTTTCATTGAATTCTGAAATTTTATGTTGCACTCTGGCTGGGAATGTAGAGCAGTATTTCTACTTTTCTCACCTCAGACTTTAAACATATTGACAGTACAGTTTTCTCTTGTGTGGTTGGTTAGAAGCAACCCCCAGTAAATCTTTGATTCCCCTCAACCTCCATTTCAAAACTGCAAGTTTGCATGGTCTCTAGATTTTTCCTGGGTAAGAAGGTGAGGGAGCGGCTGTTTTTTGGGGCATTTCAAGGATCTAGAAAGTTTAATGGGAGAATCTATGCAGTGGTTTAGCTTAAGATTTTTAACTTTTAACTATTGTATATCTATAGATGATCAATATGGCTTGTTACTGTGTACAGCTTGTGATTTAAGCTAAAATGCTTGAAATACTGTTATTGAGCAGGCAATTAGAGTTAGGAGTAAAGAGACAGTAAAATTGGAAGAAAATAACTTCTTTTGAAACATTTTCTGAACATGAGAATAAGAAGCAAATCCATCGATATCAGTAGATTTATTGATATTATGGATATTTGAATTGAAAGCTGAATGTTACTGAGAAATATCCCAACTGATTGGGATTTTGAAATATATGGACTTTCAGGTTTTTTTTCCCTTGAGGATGGTTTACATTTTAAAGAGAATAAAGTGAAAACTTGAGAAATAGCAAAATGTGATGAAGTGGAACTCAAAACATTTATATTTTAATTTTCATGGTGCCCTATATTTATGGATCTTTTTTCTCAAGCCATCTGCTTGCTTTTATTTCTAGGCTCCTTCTTGTTCCCTCCAAAATGCATTACTGAGGGCTCTTTGAGATAGAATGGGGAGGAGGTTTTTGAGGATACTGGGTAAAAATCTGCCTTTCCACACCCATATTCAGTTAGATCTTTTGTGTGTACTTCCCCCTTCTGAAATAATTTTTGAGTCTAAACATTGAATCACTTGTCCTTTGGGGGGGGGTAGTGCTGGTGAGAAGGGACTTCATTTTTCTAGCATGAATCAATTTTTGAAGTCTCAGATTTAAAAAAAGTTTGTTTTCATGAAGTCAGTTGGCTCTATCATTTTGTGTTCTTTGAGGAAGCATGTTGTGGTATGTGTCTTTAGTCTGTCTGAAAGAATTGCTTCATTTGGGTTTGTTACTGACTTTTTCAATTTCATGTATGTACAGAGAAGAAACTAGTTAATTACGACATTCTAAGCAAAGTGAACAAATGCACATATATACTATGTATACATGTGTGTACATAACACTTGTGTTTTCATCTAAAATAGAAATGTTATCTCCTTGATAATACTACCAAATGGATTATGATTTAAATTTCTGAGACTCAATCCCAACAACTTAAATGTACCTCTGTACATGTTTTAAAGAAGTGGAAGTCAAACAAAAGATGTGCTGTAGAAGTTTAAATCTGAGCAGCTCTGATTTAAAAGTATTAATATATTGTTTTTACTATGAATCTTTGATATGATTTATGCCTTTTGAGAACACAAGAAACTGAACACTATTTTAAACTGAAAAGAGCGATTAATTTGAATCTTTAGAAAAAGTGACATTAAATTTAGAACTGCCCACTTCTCAAACCCTTGTTTGGCCTGTATTGGAATTTGGTTAACAATTTTGGCTTTTTGTTGAGAATTTCTATGTTTTCTGTCAAATGTTGGTACAGAAGAGAAAAACCCAAGACATTTAAAAAATAGTTGTGGAGAGTATGTGTATGTTTTCTTCTGAGAGACAGGAAAGAAGTCGAGGTGAAGGGCTACCATCTTTATGAGACTTGTTTACTTCAGGAAATTATTTGTTTTTTGAGGGTATTCAACTTTTGTTAAACTTGCCACTGTTTATGCCTTTTCCTGTAGGAATGTGACCTAAGGATGGCATATTTACTGTTAACTGGTGTCATCAAAATAAAAGGTTACTGTTTAAAAAAAACAACTGTTTTTCAAAGTGAAATATATTGAAGTTAAATAGTTTTAAGCTTGGTTTGTTTAGTCAGGTTAATGCTGTTTCTTCTAAGTTGACTTAAAATGAGGTGAATGAATACTTTCCCCTAATTTTCTCAACTATTAAAATGAAAATTAGTCTTATAACCCATTCATAAAAGTGTGGGAACTTTCAAGAATGTTCTAATTTGTTTCCTATTTTACAGCTTAATTTTCTGATATTTAGCAGCTTTAGAAATCTAAAAGGTACTCTTGTAAATGGCAAAATTTTTCCATTTTATTTAAAATGATGTTTACAGGCTTGGATCACTTTAGATACTTGAATCACTGAATGTTCTCAACAAGCTCAAATTTTTTTACCTTTAGAAATAGTTTTACATTTAATTATGTAAACAACATAACAACTTGTAGTTAGGGGCTGAAATGAAAGGAGTTTGTGAAAGATACCAGAGTAGGATTAATTTTTCCCCCCCAGGCACTTTTACGTTAATGATTGTAATTTGAGTTATCCTTCAAATCAAAAAGAAAGTTAACTTATAGAAGGTGAAAGATACACATGACTAGTATTCAAGTTTAAAGCAGAAACAATTTGATTCTTTAGTAACAAGGTTTCTGATTAGGTTCCGGGTTTTCTTTCTTTAAGTAAGTTAGAAAAAATGAGTTAAATTTTTCTGCACTACTTGAGTAAAGGTGAAAATTGAGTTCACGCTCATTTTCATTCCCTCCTAGAAATTAAACTCTACACATTCGTAAATTGAGTTTTCTTCATTGCTAGAAAAATCCTCAGTGTGTTAATTTGGTCAGTATTTCAAGATGAGACTTTCCTAAGAATAGTGGTATTTGATTGCCCCTTGGAAGCATTCTAAGTTTCCATAACCCATGATTTTCTGACCCAAATTAGAAAGATGAAATTTTACTCTGGTTTCTCAGATGGAGGACTGTAGTAATGAAGGGAAAGAATTGTAAATTCCCATCACTGACTTATTCAAAGTATAGTTAACTACTCCAAATGTGTAGTTATAATGACAGCTTTTGATGGAAAAAGCAAAACATTCTCTTATAATCATGTTTCAGAGATTAACTACATAGCACTAACAATTGGAAGAATCTTTATTCAAAGTATCCGAGCTGTTCTAATCTTTTTAAATTACCTTAATATGTATCCTTTTAATCGATTTTATGTGTGTGGGTCCTTTTAAGAGTTTTAAAAGTTCAAATTTTCATGTGTAACAGCTAGTTGAAAAAGATAGTATTGATGTAGGTGATTGAGGATATGCTTTGAAATTTTTTTTAAATGTCATATTTGGCTTTACATGAGTGAAAAGGGGGAGACCAAGCAAATGCTATTTTTTGAAGTTTAGAGATTTTTGTGTTGAAGAGATAATTTTTTGATCATCTCTGTGTGTGGTAGTGGTGGTGTTTTAGAATAAATGAATGAACCAAAGCAAAAGTTTGAGGAACTCATTTTTTCAACTGTTAGAATTTAAAATTAAATTTAAATTCAGGCTTGTTCACTCTCCAACCTTTGAAATGATTTTAAAAATATGACTAATGCCTTCCCCAAAGTGCAGATTAAATTTTGTGATGGGGTGTTGTGGGGGTGGGAGGCGGAGAAATAGACACACCTACCGACCGGCAGACACTGGGGATGGGGTAGATTTCCCGCTTGCCTTTAAAGAGGAGCGGCCGGAGGCTCACAGCTACTCTCAGACACCAGGTTCAGGAGACCGTGGTAGATTGATTTAGCGCAGGGCAAGGCTATTTTTGCTTTCGGAGTTGACTGCTTTCCCTTCCCCTTTAAAAACAGGGAGAGGATAGTGGCCGCGGCGCTGGAGGGCTTCCTGGAGAGCTTCAGCCCGCGCGGGGCCCCGGGGCCCTAACCTTTCTCCGCCCACCCTAGCCCCAGCCCCGCAATCGCGGTCTGCTTGGCTGAGGGGCCTCCCGCCTTACCTTCCTCCTTTTAACAAACCCTGGCAGAGAACATCCGCACCATGCATCTTTGAGGACTTGCTTCCCATGGTCCCCCAGGCTGCAGCGGGCCTTAGCCTTTGGCACCCCCACATCCCGAACCTTTCCGTGACTTGCTCAAGTTCTGCTCCCGGGGACCCCTTCCGAGCTCTTTTCATTCTAAGGCAAAAGGCCAGGAGGTCATTGTGAAGGAAGTGAAAAGAGGCAGAGGAGGGAGGACAGTGGATAAAGGAACATAGAAGTGGAAGAAAATGGAGATGCAGGTAGTTGACTGTTCTCTTGGTACCAGAGGTCCTCTATTTTTTTTTTATTTTAATATTTTAGTTGTTGATTGGCCTTTATTTATTCATTTGTTTATATGTGGTGCTGAGGATTGAACTCAGTGCGAGGCAAGTGCTCCCACATGCAAGGCAAGCACTCTACCACTGAGCCACAATCCCAGCCCAGAGATCCTCTATCTTAAAGAACCTTTAAGAGTTAGTGCTTGTCGGGGCTGGGGCTGTAGCTCAGTGGTAGAGCTCTTGCCTAGCATGTGTGAGTCACTGGGTTTGATCCTCAACACCACATAAAAATAAGTAAATAAAGATATCTAAAAAAAAAGAGTTAATGCTTGTCAATTCAGATAATTTGTAATTTTAAGAATTTGTTTCTAGTACTGGGGATTGAACCCAAGAGTGTTTTACCATTATGTCCCCAGCCCTTTTTTTATTTTATTTTTTTCAAGACAGGTTCTCCCTAATGTGCTGAGGCTGGCCTTGAACTTGTGATTCTCCTACACTCAGTCTCCCAAGTTTCCAGGCAGATAATCTTTTTTTTAAAATATTTATTTTTTAGTTGTAGACGGACAGAATATCTTTATTTTATTTTTATGTGGTGCTGAGGATCGAACCCAGTGCTAACCACTGCGCCATATCCTCAGTCCAGATAAACTAATCTTTACAAAATGGGATGCCTGACTGTATGACCTGAACACTGAAATAATAGAGAGTAATAGTAATGAAAGTTTTTTGTGTATACACAACAGTTGTTGTTAATGTGTTGTGTATACACAAAGTGTTGTTAATGTGTTAAGGTAGAGCGAGTTTTGTTTTGTTTTTGTTTTTGTTTCTTTGTTTTTTGCCAAAGCTGACTATATTTCAGGTTGTCACGGGCAGGGTATTGGGAAAAGTTTTCAATTAGCAATAATCTTGCCTCAGATAAACCTCACTGGCTACAATACTGCCACAGAGCAAAGTTTAGAGCGAGTATTAACTTTAAACCTAGCTGATATAAAATGTGTTGATTTTGAAGAAATCAGGGGGAAAGGTTGTTCTGGACCTCATCATTCTGTAGTTGGAGAAAACCTGATTGCAATACCTGTCTTCCAGTGGGTCACTGGTGAGGCTCTGAGGATCTTACTCAGGATCTAAGCCTCATTCTCAGAGTCATATTTGACTTCGTGTTATTAGAAAACTTGCTCTCGGGCTAGGGCTATGGCACAGTGGTAGCGTGCTCGCCTAGCATGCGTGAGGCACTGGGTTCGATCTTCAGCACCATGTAAAAATAAAATATTCTGTCTGCCTACAACTAAAAAATAAATATTAAAAAAAAAAAGAAAACTTGCTCTCCACCCATTTCCATTTATCCTCCCCAAGGAAAGGAGTCTCAAAAAACATGCACTCAAGAAAATGCACACCCATTTGGTTAGAAATGATCTTGTAAGATAGGTGACACATGGATGCAGAATGGACTTCCATCAGGAAGATGTTCCATGACTGTTCATTCTAGTAGAACTGGGATGGTTTTTGAGGCTTTGATCAAAGGGGACTATGTACTTATTAGTAGGTGAGAAAGGATTATTCTGGTTTTGAAGTGTGTTTGCATAGCCAGTTTCTATCTTTACATCACTACAGTAGGTTTGCAATAAATGGAACTGGCTAGAACAAGCTTTTACTCTAAATGCAGACCACTGATACAAAATGTTGGTTATGGATAGATAAGTCATGGGGAAAAATAGGACTTTTTTTTTGGTACAGGGGATGGAACGCAGGCGCACTTTACCACTGAGCTGCATTCCAGCCCTTTTTATTTTTTGAGACGGGGTCTCATTAAATTGCTGAGGCTGGCCTCCTTCTGCCTCAGCTTCACAAGTTGCTGGGATTATAGGAATGTGTCCTGGAGTTCATGATTTTAATACAGTTGTGAAAAACCTGATTGTGGTACCCTGAGATGTAACTATGCAGAACAAACACCATGAGAAATGCAGTCCTGTTGCAGAGGTCCAGCTCCCAGCAGCAGTATGCTAGGCATTAGAAAACTGCTTTTGAGGGGCTGGGGTTATGGCGCAGTGGTAGCGTGCAAGCACGCGGGAGGCACTGGGTTCGATCCTCAGCACCACATACAAATAAAAATATTCTGTCCACCTACAGCTAAAAAATAAATATTTAAAAAAAACCTGCTTTTGAATGAAATACAGAGCAAACAGGATGATAAAACGAATTTTTGGCTGGATTGTCCAGATACCAAGACTCCTTGGGACAAATCTTTTTTTTTAATATATTTTTTTATTTTCTTAGTTATAGGTGAACAGAATATCTTTATTTTAATGTGGTGCTGAGGATCAAACCCAGTGCCTCACGCATGCTAGGCGAGCACGCTACCACTGCGCCACAATCCTAGCCCTTGGGACAAATCTTATTAGACAAGTGGCATTTTGGTAACAGGAAGGCATATAAGGGAATATCTGAAAACAGATGGCTGAGAATTTTGCTCAGTTTGCATTAGGGTTGTGGGGGAAAAATAACAGCAGAGGTACAAGAAGTGGGTGATCTTTCTGTTCTCTTTTCTTCTCTACTATGTCTAATCTATAGAATGTAATCTTTAAGAGGGTTAAAGGGAATTTTCAATATTTTTCATTGCGAATTAACTTCAGTTACAAAATATTTTTTTTTTTTTTTTGGTACTGGGGATTGAACTCAGGGGCACTCAACCACTGAGCCACATCCCCAGCCCTATTTTGTTTTTTATGTAGAGACAGGGTCTCACTGAGTTGCTCAGTGCCTTGCCATTGCTGAGGCTGGCTTTGAACTCGTGATTCTCCTGTCTCAGCCTCCCTCAGTGCTGGGATTACAGGCTTGAGCCACCGCGCCTGGCTCAGTTACAAAATATTGATCAAGACATTTTGACCGTTTCATTTACTTTTTTCGGGGGGG
>PVHX01026656.1:0-20487 GCA_004024805.1 Geosciurus inauris
GAATTTCAGCAATATGTCTCCTTTTTATATGAAGTTTATGTAGGACTTCATCTCTACAGCATCATATTAATAATTCTGTTAAAATTATTAATATGTCTAAAATCATTTTTTAATTCTCATGTATCCCTAAATAATTTATTAAAATTCTACCATTAGCCCATTTATTTTAGGTCAACAAGCCAATCATTTAAAATTCAATACCTTTGATATTCTTTTTTATTTTTAACTGATATAAATTATACCTATTTATAGAGTACCCTGTGATATTTCACATATTTTCTCTATTGAGCAGTTATATCAGTGAAGGAACAATACCATGAGAGAACTTTCCAGAGATTTTTGGAAGTCCAGAGGGAGAGGCCCCATTTTCCCCATTTTCTGCTTTTCCTGTTGCAATGGCATGGCCATGCTCATGTACTCAGCTTGTCTTACAGTCACTCTAAGCCTTCTTGTTGCCTCCATCTTCCTTCTGGCAGTTTGAAGGGAATAAAATGGGACTTGAATGTTGTATACAATCACAAGGGCCATTGCTCAATTCAATTAGACAGTCATCTCAAAACTTTTAGTTAGTACTGCCCTAGATTCTGGAGATACAAAGTAACATTGCTTTTTGCTTTACTTTTGGGAAGGCCACATTCTAACAAATTTTATTTAAAAATTTACATATATTTAAAAAATTTAATTGACTTTTTTTTTCTTCCCCCAAATGTGTACTCTTTAGTTAGTGCAGGTATACTTTAGTACAGAGCATCCCATATTTGAGCACTCCCCATTATATTTCCTCTGGCCTTTTTTACTTATTTATGTCACTTGTTGACCCTTGAAGTAAACAGAATCTATGACCCTAGAGAATATAAAGTAAAACAGTAATGACATTTATTTCTTATAATTCACATAGTAGGGCAGTGATGTGGCAGTATGGATAATGGGAGGGATAAAGTCACCAGGAACTTCCTACCACTTTTTTGGTCCATACATCTGTCTTGAGATGCCACTGGTCATCTAGTTTATTCATATGAGCACTGGTACACACAAGGAAAAAAGTTCTTCAAAACTAATGATAAATATACAGTACTACTAAAAGAAAAAAGATAGTGTGAGCTTGCATTTGTGAAAAAATTTAAATTACATTTTGTTATGACTGTCATCTCAGTTATTTTATGGATTTAGTCTTTTATATCTAAGATTTTGTCTTCATATCAGGATACTTTTGGCATGACATAATAATGGTAGGCAGCAGGCTAAGTAAGGCAGGGATTATGAATTTTATATCCTGGGTTCATGCTTTGGAAAAGATGATTTAAAAATAGAATAGCCTCATGGAATTAAATTACTACCCTAAGCCTAAAGCTACTGCATTTCTGTTTTGCTTACAATTGCGTAACCCCAATTCTTTTGACATTCGGCTTAAAAATGTCACTTTCAGGCATGGCTTTTGAGCTTAAGTTCCACTCTCAAATGCAGTTCATAGCTGATGTGATATAGAGTCTGGTGAAGTGTGGTTCAGGGAGGATGTGGTGATAACACAGCCATGGTTACAGGAGCATGAGAAGTACATTCACCATCCTATTGTATGTCACAATTTGTGGTCTCTGATAGAATGTCCTTTTCAGGTTTCACAAAATAGATGGCATGCCCTTGTTATGGTGTCTTGTTACATATGTCCTAGAGGAAGAATCACATGTGGGCAGCTGCTGTGGGAGCTGCAATAGGGAGTTTCAGAACCATCTCTAATAGCCAAAGACCAGATCACTGGGGAGGGAACCATTATTTCTTGCTTCAGAAAAAGATTTTTCTGAAGGGTGAAAAAACGAAAAACATATAGAGAAAGTGAGCAGTTTTGTAAATCTTGTGTTTAGAGGTCACCTAAGCCAGTCAAACATGGCCCTGTGGAAATACTTTCCATTTGCTCTCAGCAGGAAGCATAAAACTAGAGCAGCAAACACGAGGCCCTTGCCTTGCAGTGAGTGTACATGGTCTGCTTGACGGTCTATGATTTTTATGGACTACAAGTCTGATTTATTATATTCACGTACTCATTGTTGATCTGCCTCCTTTTGCTAATTCTATAAATTTTGCATGTTTCCTTCAACATGCATTTCTTATTTGTATATGTTTTAATGAGTTAATGTGATTCTGTTGGTAGCTTTCTTCAGTTTGAACTATAATGTATACCATATTATTTTTTTTTACTAGAATTTTTGGCATAATTTTATTTTTCTTCCTTTTTTTTTTTCTTTTCTTTCTTTTTTTTTTTTGGTACTGGAGATTAAATCCAGGGATTCTTTACCACTGAGCTATACCCCAAGTTCTTTTTATTTTTTCAGTTTGAGACAGAGTCTTGCTAGATTTCTAAGGAGCTCTCTAGGTTACTGAGGCTGGGGCTGGCCTCCAACTTTTAATCTGCCTGTGTTGACCTCCCTGATTCCTGGGATTGCATGTGTCATCATACCCAGCCTGGTTTTCTTGCCCCTTTTGATGCTATTTATAGTTTAGAATGATAAACAATTAGAAAAGACAACCCAGAAGCTAGGGTGATGCAGTGTTACTATCACTGTCTTCACTCTTACATGTGGAATATAGCACTTCTAAGGATGTGTCTTTCTAGTCTAATAGGCTGAAATATATTTTGTTAATACAAACGAAAGACCCCAAATTTTGTAGTGTGTCACTAATTTAACTGATGATTTTCACAGGGAAGGTCATCCACAAAAAATGTTATGATTATAATTAAGACTAGAAAGCCTGAGAGAAAATATTTCTAAAACATAGAAAGGTTAATACTGGTAGCACTTTATGAGCTCCTATAAATCAATAATAAAAATTAAAAAGTGCTTAATTTGAAAACCATGGTCAGAATAGAAAGATTATAAGAGAAATAAAACTAAAAACATGAAATGCTATTTTTCATATATTGTATTGCAGTAAGGCAGTTCTACAATTTTCATCTAGAATGTCCCCAAGACCCATGTGTTAGATGCTTAGTCCCCAGCTTGATGACTTTTGGAGATGAGGGAACCTCTAAAAAATGGGGCCTAGTAGGAAGTCAGGTATGCCCTGACCCCAGGTTCTTTCTTTCTCTCCCTTTTGCTTCCTGTATATGAGATGTGCAATTCTGTCACATGCCACAGCTCAAGGGGGCTGCCTTGCTATGGGCCCCCAAAACCAGTGGGTCCAATGGATCATGGACTGAGGCAAAATAGCCTTTTTCTTTTTATAAGTTGGTTATTGCAGGTACATAAATGGAAAGCTTACTACATGAGCAGTAACTTACCTTACTCACCTGCAACCAGTGTTCCCCTTCATTATGGTCCATAAAAGCATGGTTTCCCCACCTTCACAGGTGGGACAGGTGATGAATGCCAATGGGTAGCAAGAGGAAATAATATGTGTCACTGTTGGAATAAGACATTTAGAAATTATTTTTCTTCCCTTCTTCTGTTGCAATCTTCAAGAAGATTGATTCCAGACAGGTTAGGGATATTAAAGGAGAGAGAACTTTGGTGACTGAGAAATAAAATTTTGGTTATATCTAACCACTGGCATGAGGGTTATATATTTATTTAATGTTTTGTGGCACCATAACACTATCTTGACTGATGTTAAAAATAAAATTGACTGTAACTCCTAATATGGATGGCTAAGAGGAGAAATATATACCAACTGCTGGCGAGAGTGTAAACTGGTATAGTTTTAGGAGGTAACATCCAACAACTTGTGTCAAAACTCAAATTGTGCATTACAATTATTGAGTAATATCATTTGTATGATTATATGTAACAGAGATATTCAACCAAAGTGGAAAAGGATGATTTTTGTAGATATTTTTAGAGCAAATTATTCAAAATAAGCTAAACTGATGCGAGTAGACAAAATGGTTTATCCAAAAAAAGAGAAAGCAAATGCACAGTCTAAATAATAAAAAAATGCTTATTTTTACTACCACAATAGAATAGCTTTAATAGCTTTAATACACTAGTGTGAACAAGCAAGCTATAAAGTGATAGAAAGCTTTTTAGGATCATCATCTTCTTCTTTTTTTTTTTTTGGTACCAGGGAACCCAGGGGCCACTTAACCACGGAGCTACACCCGCAGCCCCTTTTTTCTTTTATTTTAAGACAGGGTCTTGCTAAGTTGCTTAGGCCTTGTGAAGTTTCTGAGGCTGGCTTTGAACTTGTGATCCTCCTGCCTCAGCCACCTGAGTTGCTGGGATTACTGGAGTGCACCACTATGCCTGGCTTTTTTTTTTCTTTTTGGTACTGGAGATTGAACTCAGGGGCACTCGACCACTGAGCCACACCCCCAGTCCTATTTTGTGTTTTATGTAGAGACAGAGTCTCACTGAGTTGCTTAGTGCCTCACCATTGCTGAGGCTGGCTTTGAACTCGCGATTCTCCTGTCTCAGCCTCCCGAAGTTCTGGGATTACAGGCTTGTGCCACTGTACCTGGCTCATGCCTGGCTTTTTAGGATTTTTTCAGTTATAGTTAGCTATATGTAGCAGAGAATTTAACTTTAAAAAAGGAAACAGAAAAACTTGTAATGAGTGGATAGATAGAAGAAATAGGAGAAAACATGAATAATATTCACTAAACTGTTGAACAGCTGCTTTTTTCCATGAACAGGGGCAGAAAAATGGTAAGAACTTTGGGATTTGGGATTTATATTAAACATTTCTAGCTCATTTAGATTTGTTATGCCAATCATATAATATTTTGTAAATTAAAAATCTACTCATGGTAAAATATTTGTATACTTTTAGGATTTTTTAGGTAATTCATAGTTTTGGTAATTTACAGTTTAGTAATTCATAGTTTTGCTTTTCATAGTATGAATCTGGCTGTGTCCTTTGGTTTCATTGACAACAGATACAAGGTATTTGGAAGTTGTGACTGTTCTCATTTCCGGTATAAGCAAAGCTAAACCAAAATCAAACACAAGTGAAAGAGTTATTACATGGAACACATTTCTAGCTCAAGATCTGATAGGTATATGTGCTTATATCTTGTTCTCTTCCAAATTCAGGTGAATTGGCTTATAGAATAAGCATAAAAAACAATTTGATGTTTATGATAAAACTAGGATCAAATGTTTTCCATAGTTAGGGAAGAAAGTCCTGACCCAGGTTTAAGGGAAAAACAGCTTCAGAGGAATTCCATTAATGCCTGTTGAACTGCAGAGGAAGAATGGGATAGTTTATGTGGTACAGATCTTGAGTTGACTTACTTCTTCAAAATCTATCAATTCTACCATCAGCCCCAACTAGATCTAAGTAAGTAGGTGTCATAGTCCATTTTTTGCTGCTGTAACAGAATACCACAACTGGGGAATTTATAAATTACAGAAATTTGTCCTTTATAAATTTGGGGAGCTAGGAAATCCTGGCTCCAGCATGTTCCGGAGGAGGAAGGACACTGAGTCCTCACATGGTGGAGGGCTGAAGGGCAAGAGGGCGGAAAGCTGTGTGAAGCTTCTTTTACAAGGGCCTTCATCTCACTTAAAGGGAAGGAAGCCTCATGACCCCATCACATGACCCCAGTACCTCCACATTGCCCACTAAGTTTCAACACCTGATTTCTGAGGTGACACAAATGTGTAGGGGTTAGGCCAAGTGCAACCTGCTTACTGCTCATGCTCTCCCCTGGAAAGAACTCTGATTGTTAGAGAAAGATAGTGACTGCCACTCTGTGGGTCCAGCCTGAGAGTTACAAGATGACACAGCTTCCCAAACACTTGAGTCCTTCAGAACAAACTCTGTTTCTGTTGAAAATTATCATAGTGGCTTTATCACCAATTTATTTTACTAAACATTGAACAGATCAATGTTGAGGAACTAAAGCTATTTGGTCTTAAAAGAAATGAATACAATGATAGTATGATTATATTTAGGTATATCATTTTAAGAACTTTTTAAATTTTATACAAGATGATGTTTACTGATAACAGGGTTAGTTATTCATCTAAAGACTATTTTACCTCTATATACCTATTTTAAAAATATTTTTAGTTGTAGGTGAACACAATACCTTTATTTTATTTGTTTATTTTTATATAGTGCTGAGGATCAAATCCAGTGCCTCATACATGCTAGGCAAGCACACTACCACTTAGCTATAACCTCTGCTGCTTTATATACCTCTTCAGAAGTACCCTGAGAATTTAGAAACATGGATTATTGAAATTGAAAAAATTGCTTGCTCTAAAACCACCTCAACTTACTACTAAGCCATTATAAATTAATTATTCTATTAATTATTTTTTTAAAAAAATACAGCTAATATTCCCATCTTATTAGAGCACTGATAAAACTGTACTTCAATAAATGCTAATGAATTTTCTAAGAAAATGTTCTATAGTCAATTGCTTGATAATTTATAGTTGATATGTTTCATCTTTAGGGTCAAATTAGAGTTTTTTATTATGTAAGTCCATGCATTATGAATCTTCAGGAAGTTTATGGTATGTGCAATTTTCCTATATTCTTCACTCATGGAACACATCTTCCTGCAATCTGTTAATATTTCATAACATTTAATATTTGACAAAATAGTTTAAGAGATTATAATAGAATTGGTAAAATATCAGACTGTATAAAAAGTGCAGTCTTTTAAAATATGGAGTTGATTTCTGTTTTTAAAAGAGAAATGTTCTCCTCTGAAATGTAAAATTAAAATCAAAGAAATCATATTAAAAATAATTTTTACCAAACTTGTTCAGGGATAATAATATATTCAGAATTAATGGAGTACATGTTCTTTCTCAGAAATTAGAACATTAATTTTCACCTTTGTTCTTCCTTTTGAAATACTCAGATTTAGGAAAAGAAAGTCTAATTATTTTAAATAAAGAATACTGGAGATTTTCCTATGTCCTAGTCTGTTTTCTGGTAGAGGGTGTCTGATCTTGACATATAAACATATCCAAAATGACTCAATTTTGTCAAATAGTTGGATGAAACTGTTTTATAGAGCCATCAAAAAGGGTTGCTAG
Source organism: Geosciurus inauris (assembly GCA_004024805.1). Taxonomy (NCBI): domain Eukaryota; kingdom Metazoa; phylum Chordata; class Mammalia; order Rodentia; family Sciuridae; genus Geosciurus; species Geosciurus inauris. Next base: position 6,990 of record PVHX01026656.1, read on the forward strand.
GACAGTGATGCTAATCTAGTTAGCTAAACCTGAATGGGGTGGATTTGTAGTAGATGAGTGGATGGAACAAAGAACATCCATGGCACAGCATAGAGAATGCTGCAGTGGCCAAGCAGATGTAATATCAATTCAAATAGGGCATTGTAGAGAGTCTTGATATAATATTTGCATCTAAATTTTAGGTTACATATGAAAAAGGAAACCAACATGGCCTTGTATCAGCTTATGCAAAGAATCCTGGTAGGTACAATTCTGATCTCAATGGTTAGACACCTCTTTGTGTAATTTAAAAAAGAATTTAGTATCAAGTAAATTTTTTTTTCCCTGGAAAATAGAAAACAAAGTTAGCAATGACGAGCTGACCTTGCTTTACTCAAGAGCGATCTGCCTAAAGCTATTTACAGCATGAATATGTGCTCCTCCTTTGTTGGTTTGGCTCATGAGCCTGTCTTGGGAATGAGCTATTAAACATGGATTTAATACACAGCCACACTGTGTCAGTGTGTGGGCTGCAAACAAAGCTGCTGACACAACTTCACTCTGTCCTGCTCAGATTTTCAGTGTGAGGCCAGCTCCCAGGGGGAGAAATACACAAGTTCAAGGAAGATGAGGAGAAAAGAAAGAATCTCTTCTGTTTATAACTTGTAAAAATCAAATCTCATTTTTAAATGTTCTCTGCCAACTTAATAGGAAACACTTTCTTGAATGAAGATGGCCTGGCCTTGGGAACAAGAGTGGGAGCAAGAGTTTTTATTCATGTTTGTAAAAGGAATATTCAGTAATGGAGCTCAGAAATAAGCACAGAATATTCTAAATGAAGTGTGCAATAGGAGAGGAGCCATTCAGCTAAGATGGAGTCAGTTTTAAAGCCTTTCAATATCTTGAAATAAGTACCTTCATATCCTTTGCGTATCTCTATGCCTTTCTCATATGCAACATTTCATATTTTCCACAGATTTTAACTTAAATTCTTGGAAGCTTAAGTTCATGGAATGGTGTAATTTTCCATAGTTGTCTAAAAAGTAATGGCATTTTGCTTTTCCTATAGGCTCCATGAAAATGCTTTTTAATTTTTTCTGCTCACATTCTCAAACCTGAATATTTTATGTTCAGTGAAATCTCTGGGGAAAAAATACACACACACATACACACACACACACACACACATCATGACTAATGTGTAAATTAATTACTAATGATGGGAAAATTCTTTTGCTTTGGTACTTGTGATATTATGGTAGGCATGGTATTTCAGCAAAAATGCTCAGCTCTAGCTTCAGCCTCCTAAAAATAAATGTCTTGATGAATAGTGTGCAAAATACAAATATTCAATATTTATAAATTTTTGAAACAGTTTCTATTTTTTCCTCTTCCTTTGAATGTGTATGTCAAAGTCCAGAACAAGAGATGAAGTTTTGAGGAAAGGGCCAAATTAGCAGTGTGGACTTTCTGAGAAGGGGAGTGCTTTAACAAGGAAGAATAGATTTACTATGCACAGTGCTACAGAGAGGAATTCAGTGGATTCCTCCAGAGCTTACCACTGCATCTAGTAAGATAGAAGTCACTGGATCCTCATACAGGCAAATTCAGGGAATGAGATTGGTGGAGACAGAAGCCTTAAAGGAGTGGCTGAGAGGAGACAGGAGAGTCTTGTGCACAAGCAAAGGCATTGGCCTTAGATAAGAGTAGGTGGGTGGATAGTCTATTTTCTAGCAGGTGGGAAATGAAAATAAATGTGTACATATGTGGACTGGTTCACAGATGTATTGGTGGGAAGACAAGGAAATCTATTTGGAGTGATTTTATTTCTTTGGTGAAATAAGGAGCAAAGTCATCATGCAAAAGACAGAATGATGAAGAAGCATTCAAAGTATGAATAGAGGTTGACAATGGCATAGTTGTCTTGAAGAACAAAAGGGGAATTGACTAGGGAAATGTAGCAGGGGTCCTGGCTATTGTAGAAGGTTGCATGGCCAGAAAGTCAGGTTAATGGCTTCGAGATGCTCATTAAATCAGTGAATTGTTCCAGAGGATTCTTCAAACAAATTGGATGGGAAGATGGGTGGTTGTGCTCAGAGACTAGTAGATGTGCAGTAATCAGGAATGATGAATTGAGTTCCAGGGAATGGGCATTGAGTGAGTTTGAAATTGATCTTTTGCAAGGATGTAGAGGTCACCCAGAATGAGGATATTGATGTTGATGGAGATAAATAGTATAATCTAGTATTTGCAGTCAATGAGAGGGAGTGACAAGGAGGTTGGTAGTTTAAAAAAGAAGGGAAGTGGGTGATGTTGTCGGGTGGTTTGGATTTCAAGGACTCATTTCAGGGAAATTGAAAGTAAATATTATGAAATACGCAAGGAAGTCCTTAACTTGGACTCAATTTAATTTCTTCTGCCAAGTAGATAGGATGCCTGTGGGTAAGTTCCTTATATTCTCAGGATTTTACTTCCCCCCGTTAGTCAATTGGGAATCATGTTTTGTACGTCCTGGGCTTGTTTGTGTATTACCCATTTTCAGCCTGTGGTAGGAGGATTATGGGAGAAAGTGTCTGTCCCATACTGAAGGATTATGTCCTTAGGGGTAATTTGTTTTCTGAGAGGGTAGTGAGATGAAGGGAATGTGCAGAGAGTGTCTTGAGGAGATAGACAATGTTGATGACAGCCCAACTCAGAGTCAAAAGGGTTCTGTGGTAACTTCAGTGGCAGCATGGGAAGATTGGGTCTATGCTACATGAGAATAATGATCCTGGTGGTAATGGGTGAAATGAAAATTTCCATTAGTGTCTGCAATGAAAAGATATATAACATGTTGGGATAATTCTAATATTAGTTCAGAAAATGTATTACATGATTATAACCTTCTCAAGTTTACCTTTCCGATTGTTGGTAGGATATGGGGTGAGTCAGGATATAGTATCCTCAGCATTTCAAGTATTAACCCATCCACCAAATCTAACTGAATAAGAGAATGTAGAAAACAATAGGAACATTTTATTTCTGCCAAAATACTATAGGATTCACCTGGAAAAAAATAACTGAGAAAAGCAAATCATGATTAACTTACAGCTATATATAAACATGGGTCTAATATACCTAAACACATTCAACCATGTAAAACATAAAACTAAGTGTTGAAGAACGCTGAATTATGTAGTGATCTGAATAATCTGATTTAAACATGTATCCTAGTTTTTCTCTTATCACTGAAAAGTCTTTGGCTTTTCGTCAAATTGTCATTATCATTTTGACACTGTTTCTCTCTCCCAGAAATATACCCACACTCTCAGGAAGAGAAGCTATACTATCAGTAGAATACAAAGAATTTTGCAAGGCATCAGTAAGGTGGTCAGGATACATAATAAATAACCATTTCAGAAATGCACTAAGGGAGTACTTACTGAGACAAGCAGAAATGATCGAAGACGAGTGGAAGAGGTGGAAGACTTGCAAGTGGAGCACTGTAGAAAGGCAGGTGCCAAAACAGCTCAAAACTTTCCAGTCCCCCAAATCTCTGAAGCTTTAGAGTTTTACCCTGGAGATCTTGTTAGTGCATTTATGAAAAATTTAATAGTTGTCTGTTACAAGCATTTTTTTAAGGCTTGCTCTTAAGAATCCATACATTGTACATTTGCTACAAAGTAAATAAGTTGAAACAAAAGGAGCCAAAAACTTACATGAGCTGAAAAATCAAAAAGTAATAAAGAAAGCATATGAGAGTCATTATAGATGTTTGCACAAATTAGACCCCCATTGAGTGTTTAGAGCTTTTCTGGGTCAGCACAAATGAAATATCCCATTAAGGATGGTTTCCCCTGAAGGAAATTTTGCCCTAAATTTTGACCTAATAAGCTATACATCACAATAAGCAATTATTAAATATTTATGGGTGTGTTTTCTTAGGAATGGTAGCTTGTACAAAAACAAAATGGTTTATCATGTTGCCATCAATAAAGTGTTAATAAAATCACAATTTTAAAATCTTATTCACGAATTATTCTTATTCCCTTCATTTTATTGCAAATATCTTCTACTATTTTTATTTTTTATTTATATTTCTTTGTGATAAGTTCACCATGTGAAAAATCAGTATGAAAGTGAGAAATGTCAGTGTATTCAAATCATAGCAAAAGTTGTTCTTAAAGTCTGACTTTGTAGATGATTCAATAAAGAGTTAAAAAGTATCCTAAAGAAGCTTACCTTTTTCTCATATCAACAATTGCCCCAAAAATGTAGGAAGGGAACATGAAGAAGTAAGGGGTATTATATCTCTAATGGTGACAACTCTGAAGCCAATCCAGACACAAAACTTAGTGATCCATAAGTATAAATGAAAAAAACAAAACTCATGAAAATATTTAGCAGCAGATAAAAATCTGAGCTCTCCCACACTTATACAGAATTTGATATCTTACTAACCCACCTAAGTGCAAACTCTGTCAAACATTCTTTAACCTTTGTATAAACACTGAAATGTAGTAAAATTAAACAGACAAACCAGAGAGGATTTGCAGGACAAAAATGAATTAACAGTGTTAAAAACAAATCTGAGAGAAACTGGTCAGAGCACAGATTGTAGCACAATTTGGATATTTCTGAATCCCCATGTTAAAAAATGAAGAGCACCTGGAGAGCAATACACATCAGCTTGTGGGAATATTTGCAATAAAGTTGAGTGACAAGGCATTCCCAAATCACAACAGGGAGGAGGAAAACAACCACCAACCACGAGACCTATGTTCTTAGCCTCTGTTTTAAAGAAAGCAAATGGAAACACTTGGGAATCTGACATGCCTCAGAAAAGGAAAATTTCCAAATATGTCATGGGTATCCATTCCCTAAGTGATTAAAATCAATGGTCCAATTTTAGAAAAGCTGATGAAACCAGGAAGGATTTTACCCAGTGCAATAGTGGGTTGATAGAGTCTTTAGTAAGAGCTATGGGGACTGTAGTAGTCTAGCTGCAATGAACTTGTGGAACTGAGCCACTGGACATTTCTTTCAGATCCGCCCCACCACAAGTGCAGGAAGAGAGACAAAAGAAGAAGGTCCAGACTGAAGACTAAAATGGAGCAAATTATATTTATGCATGTATTATTATGTTAAAATGAACCCCCCCCCATTGTGTATAACTAAAATGCACTAATGAAAACATCTTTAAAATGAGCAGACTACAAAGCTAGGGAATCCCAGAAAGCAGGACTTCATATTTTTTAATACTATATGAATATAACAGGGAGTTTTGTGAAGCTAGAAAAGTTATCTGAAGTTCAGAAATGAGAACTTTGCAAAAAAAAAATCAAAAAACAAAGATAAACCCATTAAAATCAATACAATAGAAAAATATTACATAGAATTACCTTATTACAGAAAATACAAACTTCAAAAACAATCTCCCATAAAATTTCAAAGCTAATTCAGAGATGCTACAGTATATGAGGTGTGAAATTACACCATAAATCAGAATTTCAATATTCACAAAGAAATTAGAAATAAAAATGTTAGAAATTAAGACTATAAAGAAAGAAATATAGAGCAAACAAGTATTTAAATAAACATGTGAAAAAGAGCACTTTAAAATAAAATTATTAAAGGTCTCAAGAAAGAGTAGCAAGTATTAAAACTAAGCAAAGACCCAAGGAAAGGCAATTTCTAAAGAAAAATACCAAAGTAAGGGAACAACAATAATGACAATGACAACAAAATACAACAAGTGACCCTTAGTTTAAAAACATTTGTCCAGGAAAAAAAAGAACAAAAGACTTGAAACAATATGTCAAAAGATTAAATGGAAAGACTAATATTAGAACTTAATGCTAGTAAATTAACAGACTTTAAAGAAAAACACCAGATATGTTCTTTGAGGGCTGAGTAAAAACAATATGTGCATCATAATGAAATAAAGCAAGATTATCAGAATCTTCCACAGCAATATTTTATGATAGAAAAAATGGAAAATATGTTTCTGTTTCTCAAGCAAAGAAAATGGTAACAAATTTTTTATATCCAGCAAAACTGATCCACACCAGTTAAAAAAGGGCAGAAAGTACTATTAACACACAGAAACTCAGAATATTTTATTAATGGGACATTTCTAAGGAATCTACTAGAAAATGAACTTCATGTAACCAAAATGACCAGAAGGCCATCAAATGACAATTAGTGGTTACCAGTGCTTTACTGTATAGTTACTTGCAGAACTAAAAATGAATGCAGGGTGGAAGGGAGAAATTATAAGACATAGCAGCAATATATAGGACAATAGAGTTATCAAATGAACCTTAAATAATTGGCATAACTTACACAAAATTTAACTGCTTTCCTTAATCTAACTGAGCAGTGTTAATAATACAGTTTTTATTCTGACTATTCTAAATGTACTTCAATTTGAAGTAAATATGTGGATATGGGATAATCTAATTGTGTTATTTCCTTTGTCCTTAATAACAAGGATTCTTGGTGTGAGCAAAAAGAGTTACACAATGCAGAAGATATTAAATAGTAATGTTAAAGGCACTCCTTTTACTTCTACATGTTATAGTGCTAAATTTGAATTAGAGATGAATATAATATCATGGTTCTTTTCAACTGTCCACCAAAAAGGCCTAGTGAGCTGAGTTGCAGTGATCATCCTTAGTATGCAAATTGTGGACTTTAAATATTATTTCCCATTAAAAGAAATCAAGAATTCTTAGAAAAATAGCTGATTCTGACTATCAAAAAAGACAAGAATCCTTATGAGCATGCAATCACTGGCTGAAAATGAGACAATTTAAGTTTTATTGGTGATAAAAACTGTAATGAATTGAAACTCACAGGATATTTTTAAATCGATGAATTTTTAATGGTATTAATATCAATGATGATTCCTTCTGAGAAGACAAATAGCCAAGTCATCATTCTTAAAACTGGTCATATTAGACAAAAAGAAAGATAAAGCATTTATTCTTTCTTTATTAAATTAAGTGTACTACTCATAAAGTATCTCCCTATAGAATTATTCCAGTTGCTATATGTAAGAAAAATGATAGGATTAGTATATTACTGTTTTGAAACTCCCAATAAATTAATGCAAATAGGCTTTGAGAAACCATGGTTGCTAACATCAATAAAGTGTGAAAAGCAGACATTCTTTGACTTGTTGAAAGCACACACTGCCAATTGTCTTGCCAAAGTGATATGTCTAATTCAGCTTCTGCATCTAGTTGTATATTTGCAGGAAATACAGGACAGAAGAACAAGCTGAATTGAACTCTTACTACTCAGTTAACAAAATCTGTAATCAAGATGTTAATACTAGAGAGTCTGCATGTAGGAAGGGAGTTAGGGGTACACTAGAACTGTAAGTTTTTCACTCACTTTTTCTTTGTAAACCTAAAAGTATTTTAAAAATACACTTTATTATTAAATTTTAAAAACAAAGTTCAGGTGAAGGGTACATTTGGTACTTTTGCAGAAAGTGAAGGTGCTTTGATTGGGTTGGAGTGCAGGGAGGGATTTGCTAAGATTGCTGGGGAAGTGCTACTTTTTGACCAAGTGGTGATTACAGCAGTATTCATCTTGCAATAATTCACTGAGGTGTATGTTGTGTGTGATTTTTTAAAACCATTTTCTTGAAATACTCTTACTATAGTGATTTCCTCCCTTTGCATCATAAAGAGCATTGACTTTGGCACACATGCACAACCACGTGTAACTACCACTATCATGATATGGAACAGTGCCATCCTCCTAGAAAGCTTTTTCATGTCCCTTTGAAGTTGATCTTCTCTCCAACCCAACACATGGCCAACTTAATTGACTTATTCTCCATCCCTCCAATTTTGTTTTCTTCAGAAGTATGAAATCATATAGTAGCCTTTAGATTCTAGCTTCTCTCACTCAGCACAATGCCCTTGAAACTGATATATATTGTATTTGTCCAGAGTTCATTCTTCTTTATTGTCGAGCAGTATCTATTGTTTATTCATTTATGTGTCAGTGAATAATGGTTTCCAGGTCTTGGAGATTATGACACAAGCTGTGATTTCTTTTTGCTTTTTCTTTTTGTTAAAAAAAAACACAAAAATCTGAACATTTTAATCACCTCATAGTACTAGATTGTGTACAGTGTATCCAGAAAAATGTTTTTATTCATAGAAATAATGTTATGTCCAATATTGTTCAAAGTATAAATATTTTAAATGTCTTGTACATTCTTTTTCTATTTAATTTATGGGGGAAAACCAAGAGAGAAAAATGAAGACAGACTTGAAGAAAAGAAGAACAGTGAGATATGGTAGCTATTAAATATGTACCCATATATGATTTAATTCATGTAAGTACAAAACATAAAATGTTTGTCTGTATCTGCTAATTTAGTTGAAAGGATGAAATAGTGACTGTTTTCTTGCTTGGCTAATTTGTCTACTTTGTATTTCTGTTTTGATTGATCTTCATATAGCATGATATATTCCTGTTCTCAAAGAACTTTTAACTTTGGGAGGCTGAGACAGGAGACTTAGGGAGGCTGAGACAGGAGAATCGCGAGTTCAAAGCGAGCCTCAGCAAAGGGGAGGCGCTAAGCAACTCAATGAGACCCTGTCTCTACAGAAAACACAAAATAGGGCTGGGGATGTGGCTCAGTGGTCGAGTGCCCCTGAGTTCAATCTCCAGTACCAAAAAAAAAAACCCCAAAACAAAAAAACTTTTAATCCCATAAGTACCAAGTCAGCAGCACCACAGTACAATGAGCTGAGTACTTAGTGCTGCTGCATAGCATACTGAGTGTTTTTCCTTTATAGCATAGATCTGTAATAACATTGTATAGCAGGTTTTATTCTCATTTTATAAGTAAAAAACTGAAGTACAACTAATAAATGAATCATTATAATAACAGCTAGGATCCAATATTAAAACCCAGCTTTGTCTGGCTCCAGCATTGGGCAGTGGAAGTGCTAGCTGGGAAACATTGGTTACACAATGTGCTTACATGTGTAAATGATTTAGCTTTTCTCTCCATCAATTTTCTGATATGAAAGCCTAAGAGATTTTCTTAAAACTTTATTTTTTAAGTGTATGTTTCAACTTTTTTAGATCAAGAACGATCACATTTTATTAGTTTATTAGTTTAAAAAATGCAATGGCTTTTTTTCTGCTTCACTGATATGATTTGCATTTGTAATAAATGACTGGAAGGAGAAGGATCACACAAAACTGCCTCCAAGTAGAAGCAATACAGCAAAAGTGTTCCGAGCTCCGAGCTCTCAAGGCCTCTGCTCAAACTCACCTCCAGGACCCATTCCTTGTGCAGTCTGGAGCATCTGTTTCAATCTTCTGTACTTCAGTTTGCCCTAAGAAAAATGTAAATGGTGTTAAAACTACCTCCTGGGGTTGTTGAGAGAACTACATTAAAAAATGTAAGCAGAGATTTTGGAAAAATAATAGCTCATAGTGAAAAGTCAACAAATGTTACTTCTTATTCAAAAGTGAAAATATTGAAAATGCTCCATTATTATATTAGATCCTTCTTCCATCAGATTAAGCAATCTACATGAAGGCAAAACCAACCTCATTCCTGTACAGTTATCTGAGTGTACTATATACAGGTACTTAAAACTTCAAGTCCTATATACTCAGTGAACAAGTGGATCCACCGAACCTGAGTTATCATTGACTTCTGCTGTACTTTGATTCCCGTCACTAAATATTGCTCTCTACTGGCAATTGGTCATACCAATGTTAATACTAATTTTTTTCTTTAGGTTTGGGTTTTCTTTTTGTTTGATAGCATTATAATATTTTATAAAATACTCTGGCATCTTCCACAGTTTAGTCTTTTAATACTAGTTTACTAAGGATGCCATAACAAAGTACTAAAAATAGGGTAGCTTAAAACAACAGAAGTTTATTGTTTCATTGTTCTGGAGGCTAGAAGTCCAAAATCAAGGGTGATAAAGGCCATACACCTAAAACCTGAAGGAGAGCGTCCTTTCTTACCTCCTGCTGGTTGTTTGCTGCAGTCCACGGTGTTCCTTGGCCTGTAAATACAGCTCTGCAGGCACCCCCTCTGACATGAGATGTAATTCTCCCCTTCTCTGTTTGTATCTGTGTCTCTTCTCTGCTTACAAAGACATTGTCTATATTGGATTAAGGGCTTACTCTCCTCCAATATGACCTTATTTTAGCTAATGACATCTAAAGCCACCCAACTTCCAAATGAGATTATCCTCTGAGGTACTGAGAATTTGGACAAGAACATGAAATTTTTTTGAGAAAATAAATAATTCATAACACAGGCACTGATAAGTTTGTATGAATGTATCCTCAGCTTCATAGGTTTGTATATTCCATGGTTGCTACAAATAAGTGCTGGCTACCCAGTCTTCCTTGACTGTCTCTCCTTGTGGAAGATGAGAAATCTACATCTTTTTAAAAAAATTTTTTTAGTTGTTGATTGACCTTTATTTATTCATTTATTTATATGGGGTGCTTAGGATTGAACCCAGTGCCTCCCACATGCGAGGTAAGCGCTCTACCACTGAGCCACAACCTCAGCCCAAAATCTACATCTTTATCATTTAGCTTCTCAGTGCTGTTACATAACATTACCATTTTAAAATAATTTATATTCCTGGAAGTTCTAACATTTTGGTTTAAAATTGGAAATGAAACATTGAGCTATGTTTTCAGATATGAAAAATATACAATTTCCATTATTATTTGAATAAAATGTTTCACTTATGGAGGTCTTTAAATGTAAAAAAAAGTTTATCACTGAACTTATTATTGCAGAGATAGAATGGTACATTTTTCTTCGCATTTTTCATCTAACACTATTAGGTGGTTCCTTGTGCTCAAAAAGGTCCTCTTTTATTTTTTCGGCATAAATAAAGAGATTCATCCTGAATTCTTCATTAATTTATTTAATTCTGTCAACCTCAGTTAGTCAAAGAACACAAAATTGAAAACAGAAACTTTGAACTTGTGCAAATAGGATTTATTCATTATGCTTCCTTTTGTTTTGTGGTTAGTGTAATTTTAATTGCAAAGCAAGGAGGTTGCTGTGGAGCTTCATGGGAAAGAACCTACACTTTGTACTAAGAATACATGAGTGAGCATATTTCTTCCTCTTGTTTGGACTCCATCTTTTTTTTTTTTTTTAACTTCACTGATTTTTCTTGTAAAAGCACACATAAATGCAAATTCAATGCAGGCCTTGAAAGTTATATTTCTCTTGAGTCCTGAAAAAGTATTTCACCTGAATATTAACATTTTGTCTATTTCTATGTCAATATTTCCTGCCCTTTGATGACAAGTTTGTGTAGTTTTAAGAACCTCATTTTCCTACATCTCAACTTTGAACTTTACTTAGTGTACATTGGCTAAAGGGTAGTTGCAAGTATAATCTGTGCAGTGTGTATGTGTGTGTGTGTGCGCGTGCGTGTGTGTGTGCATGTGTGTGTGTGTGTATTTCCTTCCTGCCTTTGGAATTTTCCCAATATTTTGTTTCTAAAATGTGCTGTACAGAGTGACCAGCCCCGCTATTTCTTACCTGGTAGGTCAGTTATTTCTCTAGTTGATTGATCCAGGGTGCATATGCTGTCCCTCAGGTCTTACATTAGTCTATAAAAGAATGAGCTAGATGGGCCTATTCTTTTGATTGACACCATAAATTCCTTTCAAATTTTATTGTTGGTGCAGCAGAGACCCACAGTGGTTCCTGTTCCTCTATCTTCAGGATCATACTTGTGCTTTTAATATATTTTCCTTGAAGGTCTTCTGTTGTTGTGCTCCTTCGCCATGAAAACATATCATAATTGTAACTGTTCACTTTTTAATAACAGGAAAGGTCTTTGAAATGATTATTATTAACATTTGTTGAGAATATTATATGTGCTGGGTATTAATTTATCTTAAAAAGTGAAGTAAATGAATTAGGTAATATTTATAGAGACTTTCTATGTAACAATAACTCTTTTATGTGTCACAAGAATTTATCACTTTTCTTTTTCACCTACAAGGCAAGTCTTATCATTATTATCTTGTAGAGATGAGGAAACTGAGCCATAGCAAGGTTGAATATTGGCAATATGCCAGCCAATGGAAATAAATTTTAAACTCAGGCAATTTGGCTCCAGATCCTAAGTACTTAACTGATATACTGTGCTGCTTCTTAGTAATCCAAAATATATGATAGGGATATTGGGTAGATTTAAAGGAAATCATGCTTTTCTGGCCAAAGATACATTTTTTACACCTATTAGAAAGGGATGCTATAGTTCCTTTGGTGCAAAGCCCTCTGACCTTACCAAACAGGAGGAATTCCTAAATACAACTTTTGTAAACAATTGATGAAAATAATTTTACAAATGTTATCTGACTTAGAATGTAATAGTTGTTCTACTCAATTGTTAGATTGTAACTGTGAAAGACAAATATGATCTCAAGGAAGAAAAATGTTCTGTGAGACAAGGATTGATCATATTTATTATGATCAAGTAAATAAAATTATTAAGAAAACATGAAACTTTTCCTATTACAGAGCAACTTGATATATATGTCTTCCATACTTAGTTCTCATTTGTCATTTGTTTTCTAGCTGTCTTGGTGAGGGTAAGAAACTTGATTGCTTTTATTTTCAAGGTAATTTAGCCAATCAGGGGACTTAGGAGTGTTTTGGAGGTGGGGGCAAAATTCGGGCTCAGAGGTTTCCTTCTGGTACACAACAATGCCAGAGCAAGTACATTCCTCAATAAAACCAGAGCTAGAGAAAATAAATGTAGACACTATAGACACATAGTGATGCTTGAATCAAATTATTTTTCTCTAGATAAGTTGATATATATATATATGTATTGGGGTATTGGGAATTAAACTCAGGGCCACTCAATCACTGAACCACATCCCAGCCCTATCTTGTATTTTATTTAGAGACACGGTCTTACTGAGTTGCTTAGTGCCTCACTTTTGCTGAGATTGGCTTTGAACTCAAAATCCTCTTGCCTCAGTCTCCTGAGCCACTGGAATTACAGGCATGCGCCATGGCACCCAGCTCTGGAAAAATATTTAAAATGGATGAAACAGGTATTTCTGAATATAGCATCTCATTTAAATGGTAACAAGTCAACAGTTTTATCGTCGCCCGCTGGCAGGAGACAATAAGGACACCGTTGTTCTTAGAAAGCAGTCTTTATTTTGCCGAGCGCTCTTCTTGCCTTCCAAGGTTCTCTTTGTTCTCCCGCTTTTTCCCCCAGCCACCTTCTATATACTTTTTCATACAGCAGGAAGTGTTACAGAGCAGAGTTATAACCAATTAGCAGGAATAGCATTATCAAGCACGAGGGGAATGCATGAACAGAATACAGGCGTGTATCAGAGCAGGCAATGCCCACGAGCCAAGCATGCACAGTGACGTTGCCGCCAGCCAATGCTGTGCACTTCCTTAAGTTGTCCACCTGTTTACTGCAAGTTTCTGGCATATAGCCAGGTTGCCATCTTGAAAGGGCAGGGCAGCTCC
>PVHX01026657.1:0-20486 GCA_004024805.1 Geosciurus inauris
AAAAAAAAAAAAAAAAAGAAAAGAAAAAGAAAAATAAATAAATAAATAAATAAATAAAAAACAGTTTGTTTGAGGCAGTAGAAAGGAAGTTCAAGCAAGTTCCAGGTCAGGCTGGGTATTTATCAAGACACTGTCTCAAAAAAATAAAAAAAGAGCCAGGCGCGGTGGCTCAAGCCTGTAATCCCAGCACTTTGGGAGGCTGAGACAGGAGAATCACAAGTTCAAAGCCAGCCCCAGCAATGGCGAGGCGCTAAGTAACTCAGTGAGACCCTGTCTCTACATAAAACACAAAATAGGGCTAGGGAAGTGGCTCAGTGGTCGAGTGCCCCTGAGTTCGATCCCCAGTACCAAAAATAAAATAAAATAAAAAAAGAAGAAGTGATGGGGGTATAGCTTTGTTTTGGGGTACTTTCCTAGCATGAGTTTTATCCCTAATACTGCAAAATAAGTAAAATAAAAGCTGTTCTTTTGCTGGGGATCAGAGGGCCTTGGGCATGCAAGGCATTGCTCTGCCACTGAGCTACATCCCCAGCCCTAAAAGCATTTTATATTTTTACCCATCATATACTTAGACCTAACATCTGCTTCTGCTGAGCCCACTATTAACTGATCTCCAAGTCGCTTTTATTTTTTTAACTTTTTTTTGGTATCAGAGATTTAACCCAGGGGGTCTTTACCACTGAGCCACATCCTCAGTCTCTTTACACACACACACAGACACAGACAAACACACACAGACACAGACACACACACACACACATATGGACAGGCTCTCTCTGAGCTGGAACTTACTAAATTGCTAAAGCCTGGCTTTAAATTCGCAATCCTTCCAAGCCTCTAGGATTACAGGCATGCACCATCTACATCACTTATAAATAAGCAGTTTCACTGCACACGGTGGTACATGCCTATACACCCAGCTACTTGGGAGGCTGAAGCAGGAGGATTGCACATTAGAAGCCAGCCTAGGCTATTTAGTAAGCCGCTGTCTAATAAATAAATAAATAAAAACATAAATAGGGTGAGGAATGTAGCTCAGTAGCAGAGAGACCCTAGATTCAATCCCCAGTGCTGAGAAAATAAAACAAAAGTAGCTTTAGAACCCTGAATAGATTCAACAAAACTGGACTCATGAGTAAATGGCAGAAAAAAATTTAAATGTAATAGTGACCAGCTCAGAGTGGTGGCACCCACCTGTAATCCCAGCTACTCAGGAGGCTGAGGCAGGAGGATTGCTAGCTTCAGCAACTTAGGGAGGCCCTAAGCAACTCAGTGAGACCCTGTCTCAAAATAAAAATCAAAAAGGGCTGTAGCTCAGTGATAAAGCACCCCTGGGTTCAATCTCTAGTAGCAAAAACCAAAATAAAATAGAAAAAAATAGTGACCATTTATTATCCACTATGCCTGACATTTTACACATGTGACTTATTTTTTGTTTTGTTTTGTTTTTTGGGCACCAGGGATTGAACTCAAGGGCACTCAACCACTGAGCCACATCTCCAACCCTATTTTGTGTTTTATGTAGAGACAGGGTCTCACTGAGTTGCTTAGCACCTTGCTGTTGGCTGAGGCTGGCTTTGAACTCGCGATTCTCCTGTCTCAGCCTCCCTAAGTGCTGGGATTACAGACTTGTGCCACCGCACCTGGCTATGTGACTTATTTATTTATTTTTTTGGTACTGGGGATTGAACTCAGGGGTACTCGACCACTGAGCCACATGCCCAGCCCTATTTTGTGTTTTATGTAGAGACAGGGTCTCACTGAGTTGCTCAGCACCTCGCCGTTGCTGAGGCTGGCTTTGAACTCGCGATTCTCTTGTCTCAGCCTCCCTAAGTGCTGGGATTACAGGCTTGTGCCACCGCGCCTGGCTATGTGACTTATTTTTAACGTCAATACATTGATGCGTGTGATTAAAAATACAAACATACAGCTGGGCACGGTGGCACATGCCTGTAATCTCAGCGGTTCAGGATGTTGAGGCAGGAGTATCTTGAGTTCAAAGCCAGCCTCAGCAAAAACCAAGGCACTGGGCTGGGATTGTAGCTCAGCGGTAGAGCGCTTGCCTCGCATGCGTGAGGCCCTGGGTTCGATCCTCAGCACCACATACAAAACAATACAATAAAGACATTGTGTCCATCTACAACTAAAAATATATTTAAAACAAAACAAAACAAAACAAAACAAAACAAAAAAACCAAGGCACTTAGCAACTCAGTGAAACCCTGTCTCTAAATAAAATACAAAATATGGCTGGGGATGTGGCTCAGTGGTCGAGAGCCCCTAAATTCAATCCCTGGTACCCAAAAAAAAAAAAAAAAAGTACAGAGTAAAATGTGAAGGCCTTTTCCACTGCTCTCCAAACCCTGTACCCCTCCCCTAATGTCATCAACACTACTGAGCTTGAGGTGCATTCTTTTTTTTTTTTTTAATTTTTTTTTGTTTAGTTGTTGATGGACCTTTATTTTATTTATTTATATGTGGCGCTGAGAATCAAACCCAGTGCCTCACGCATGCTAGGCAAGTGCTCTACCACCAAGCCACAACCCCAGCCCTTGAGGTGCATTCTTGCAGATATAAATGGATAGATATCTTCAAGTTTACCTTATACCTCAAATTAGCCCCATTTCATAGATGAGAAAACTGCAGCAGAGAGGTTGTAGTATTCACGTAAGATCACAGAACCGGCAGGTGCTCCAGCTGAAATTCGAATTCAGATCAGTCTGACTCATAAATTAGCACACCTTCCTTACGCTACTCCCCCGTGTGTAAAACTTTATGGATGGAGAAACCGAGGCTCAGAGATCCTCAGCAATCAGAACCACATGGTTTACTGCTCCACATGGGAGAGGCAGAGGTGGCTGGGCTTGCAGGGGAGGCCATGTGGAGGAGAGGGCCTTTTTGACCCATGTGAATCTGTGGTCACGCAGGGTCAATTCCATCCGAGGCCAGCTTTCCACTCTGGGGCCCGCGGCTTGCCCAGGCCACCGGGTACAGACGCCACCTGGGCCCTTTGCAGCCCTCGAGGCCTCCAACCCTGGGAAGGCACAGTGCTCCTACTAGCGTTGGTCTGGAGGCCTGTGGTGTTGGGAGTCCCGAGCTCCAGCCGGGTTGCAGACAGTGCCCGGATGGACCGCTGCCTCCAAATTAGCAATCAGATCTAAGCCGACACGCCTCGGCCTCTCCCAGTCTAGCCGTCGGGGGGCGCCCGGCACCAAGGGGCGACCGCCCGCAGCCTCAGGGTGGGTGGCCGGGCAGGCTGGGGGCCGTGGGGTCGGTGGTCCCCGCCTCCGGGAGGCCGAGGGGCGCGGGCCCTGGCGCGTGGCGGGCGGGCGGGGCGCCGTGGGGCGGGGCGCAGGGGCGGAGCCTCGGCCCGAGGCGCAGTGTCCCCAGCCGGCTCCGGGACCGCAGTGGCAGCCGCCGAGCCAGGCTGCTTAGAGAGAGCGCCCTGGTACAGACGGGTCCACGGGCCGCCGGGGGCGCGCAGAGCAGGTAGAGCCTCCCCTGTCCCCGCCCAGCCGCCCCTCCTCACTCGTCCCGTTATTAGACCGCCAACCTGCGCCGCCTCCACTCCCGGAGCTGTACGGTCGCGCCCCCACCACGACCCCGGCCCCAGCTCTGGTGGCCTCAGAAGATCCTCCAGCTCCTAGGGTCGAATTCCTGGGGAGGGGGTCTGCTCCGCTGGTACTCTGGCCCCATCATGCGGGCGGGAAAATGAGCCAAAATTCCTAAGTCACATAGTAAAGTTGGAAAACATACCCAAGACCTCCCTGCACGCTCCGGCGCCTCCAGCCTCCCTCCCCTAGAACGATGCTTTTCTTCGAGGGCATGCCCTCCCCACCCCCGACCTCCCCACCCCGACACTTTCACTCCTGGAATTGAGCGGTAGGGTCCCTGGCAGGGATGTAGGTGAGTGCCCTTGGTACAGTTCAGCCTGATGGCGGAGGATGTTGACCCAAAGGAAAAACACCTGTTGGGTGTTGGGATAGTCCTCCAGGACCCAGGAGAGGGCAAGATGAAGACCAAGGAATTCTGGCTCAGGACAGGGACTCTCCATGGCTAGCCCAGAACCATACTATCTAGCCTCCCCTCCCCAAACGGCCCATTTCCTAGAGGTGAGTTCCCCTGGGTGTTGGTGAAGGGATTAGCTCTGCTCAAGTCTCTTTCCTTGATCTTTACTGGCCAGAGTAGGGAGGTGTGGCCAGAAGGAGCCCAGGTTTGTCCTGACCAGAGTCCAGCCTGGCACCAGAGTGACCACTTCTGACCTCTACTTTCCTCTCCCTGGTCAGAGAGAGACACCAAATGAAGGACATGAAAAGGGGTGAAAAGCACAAATATGTGTCTGTTTCCACAGAGCAGAGGGTATCGGCCCCCTGCCCAGCTATGCAGGGGAGGGTGGGGTGGGACTTTTCCAGAGAGGGAGCCAGGCCTGGCCCCAGCCCCAGGAGCTCACGTCACCCCCACCCCTCACTTCTCCAGGGAACTGCCAAAGCCAGCTCAGGACAGGATTATGTGTACTGGGTAGACCCATGGAGCAAAGCAGCAAGAATAGACATGGGGAATGGAGAGTAGAGGAAGAGAGGGAGTGGAGAGGGGACCAGCAGGCATTGACCACTACCTCCTCTCTGCTTCCCTTCAGCCCCAAGTAACATCTAGGCAGAGGGCTGAAAGTTGGGTTGGAATATGGGTCCTTCTCTGGAACCCCATCTCCCCTCCCATCAGGGTGGAATTGCTGACCTCAGTGGCCAGCCCAGCCAGGGGAAAAAGAGGCCACCATCAACCCCCTCTCCAGTCCCAAGCAACTGAGGTGGCCCTGCCATGTGGCTCAACCACTTTGATCCCTCCCTCTAACTCTGAATCCTGGGGTCCCACAGAGGGGAGTGGAGCTGAGTGTTGCTACCCCCAAGCACATTCCTACCCTTCCCTCTGTCGTGTTCCTGCCCTTGAGCTGGCTCAACCTTCTTGGATTCTTTGCCTGGTGCCTTTCAGATCCAACAGAAACAGTGCTTTTTTTCCTGGAAAGCAGAACTAAGAAGGGATGAGGATAGGGGTGGGAAGGGTTCTTAGTGAGAAGGAAGGGACTGGAGGGCACTGGTAGGAGAGTCAGGCTTTGACCAAACCCCACTCCCCTCGTTTTCAAAGCTAGACTCCAGAATGGACTTCCCAGCATTCCAGAATGAAAGGACTGTGACTGGGCAGCAAGGGCAGGTCTGGCTGCATTTCTCTCCTTCCCAGATTTCCCTAGCCTCAAAAGAAAATTTTTTCCAAAAGGAAAATAACTGCACGAAATAAGCCCCCACAGAGCCCACGCTGAATGGGGAGGTTAAATTACCCTCTTCTTCTCTAGAGATGAAGCCATCAACCCACTTAGTTATCCCTTGGCCAAAAGCGTCAGAGGCAGTTTGAGAAGTGCCTGACTGTTCCTTCCATAAAGGAGCTTAGCTAAGAAAGGAAGAAAAGGCCAGGAGTCAGGTAGGAAACAGTGGTGGTTGTGGGGGGTGCGGGCTGTCTGACACATCCTCCCCTAGCCTCCCTCCTCACCTTCTCAAAGAGCCCTGAGAGGGCAGGAGTGGGAGCCAGATAAAACCCTGAGGAAGAATTGCTTTTGTGCCTGAGCTGCCCTACACACAGCCCCTCCTCGGGACTTAGGGAGGAGCTGAGAAGTCCCTACAGGGCCAAGGGGAGGGGACCAAGCTGAGTTGGGAGGCTGAGGTCAGACCCCCACCCTGTGGCCTCGGCAGATGGACGAAGGCAGCATTCTTCCTGTTTTCACCCTCAGGATCATAAAGGGTTGGACCAGTCTCCCCGACCCCTGCATCCTGAGATGTCCTACAGCCCTCAGCCCTCCAGCTTGCAGGAGAGGTAACGACGGGCTTCTGTCCCTGCAGAGTGCAGCCTCCACGCCCAGATGCCTGAGTAGCGATCCTGGCCAGTCCCCTCTTCCCTTGCCCAGGGGCAGTGGAGGGCGGAGCGATGGAGAAGTGGGCGGGCAGGTAAGAGGAGGGGCGGCCAGTGAGGAGGGAAGGCTCTGTCCATGGATATGAGTGAAAGGGTCACTGGGAGGGTCCGGGAAAGTGAGGAGAAACTTCTGCTTTCTGAGAAGTTGGCAGAAGTGGGAGTCCACTGTGGAGGCGGGCAGTGTTGCAACACCTCTGGCTCGGCCTGAAGCATCCTCTGCCTTTGGTTTGCAGGCCCCAGCTTTGTCTTATGCTGCTTCTGTCAATCCCTCAGCTCTGTCTGGACCAGGAGGTGAGTCCTGGGCAAATGCGCAGAAGCCAGCCCCTGCCTGGGGTCTTTTCATCTTCCCTAACCTCCCATGCTGCCTCTCCAGGCCAAGTCTCCATTTCATACACCTTCTGCTGAGCTGTGGTCCCCTTCACTCATGCTCGGCACCCTCAGCCTCCCTTGCTAACTACCAGACACTTGACAAGGAACACACTGAAGGCTGAGTTCTGCCTCCGATGTTGCTCTGACCTTCAGCTAGTAACAACTCCTTGAGCCTCCAGGCCTGGACTAGGTACTCTGTATGGTTTCCCCTCAAATCACTCTAATTCTATCTGCCCTTTTTCTTTATGTAGGTGTTGTCTGAACAGTCTCCTCAGGCACCCCCACAGGAGGGCTGGGGCCCTGAGGGTGTCTGGGGATCTTGGGACCAGTGGGCCTCTTGCTCCCAGCCCTGTGGGGTGGGGGTACAGCACAGAAGCCGGACATGTCAACTCCGCCCAGGCCTGCCCTTCCCTCCCCGACCCCCAAGACATCCAGAAGCCCTTCGACCCTGGGGTCAGGGCCCTAGACCTCAGACTTCCCGAGAAACCCACCCCCTGTACAGGCCACAGCCTCAGGGAAGGGGTGGCCTTCCTCAAGGTCCTGCTTCCCAACTGGGGAAAGAGGAGACCCAGGAAGCTCAAGGGCCCCAGAGGTAAGGCTCTGAGGACAGGGGTGGGCCTTGGGCAAAAGGGTGGGGGCTTGGTGTAGAAAAGGAAAGTAAAGGACACTGTGGTCCAGGAAGCTGGTTTTTGGTGCCAAGTTGTAGACTAGACAGATGAGGTCAGTGATGGCCAGAGCTATGACCCCATGTCTGCAACACCTCTTCAGGTCCCGAGTTCGAGACCCCATCAAGCCAGGAATGTTTGGCTATGGAAGAGTACCCTTTGCCTTGCCACTGCATAGGAGCCGCAGGCACCCCCGGAGGTCACCCAGACCTGAACTTCCCCAGACCTCTTCTAGAAGGGAAGAACCCCTTCCATCCCTAACTCCCAGAGCAGAGCCATCCTCTGCAAACCATGGCTCCCAAACTCAGCTCCCTCTTCCAGAACCATCTCCCCATACCCTATCCCTCCCAGAAGGACCCCCAAAATCTGAAACTGTTCAGAATGAGATACACCCAAGAACCAGTCCTGTCCCCACACAGCTTCACCCCAAAACCCAAGCCTCTGGCACAGGGTCTCCCTCACCTTCCCCTTCCTTGGGAGAAAGTGGCTCTTTCCACATGTTCTCTCATCCAAGAATGCCAAATTCCCAGGGTTGGGCCAGTCCTTGGTTAGCAGGAAGCCGCCCTGATCCTTTCCCTTCTGTCCCTCGGGGACAAGGTCAGCAGAGCCGAAGGCATTGGAGACCTGGGGGAAATCCTCATGGGTCCCCCATGGAGCCTGCCCCTCATCCACCAGATGGCTGGTTGCCTCTGCTGAATGCTGGTCCCCACTCTAGCTCCCTCTGGAGCCTCTTTACTCCTAGTAGCCCTGTCCCAAGATGTTCTGGGGAGAGTGAACAGCTGAGAGCCTGCAGCCAAGGGGTGAGTTCTTCCCTGGGCCTCCTCTCCCCAGCCCAGACTTGGTTCCCTAACACTGAGTCTGGGTCCTCATCCTATTTGACCTGGACCTGAGGGAGAAGGGCCCTGGCATCTGATCTCAGGGTAGGGGTTTGGGGCTCTTTCATAGACCTGACCCTTCCCCTATTCCCCAAATCCAGCCCTGGCCCACACGTGAGTAGCCCTTCCTGGTTATCACTCCTTTGTATCCCCCCCACCTCAGCCCTGCCCACCTGAGCAGCCAGACCCCCGGGCCCTACAGTGTGCAGCCTTTGACTCCCAGGAATTCATGGGTCAGCTGTACCAGTGGGAGCCCTTCACTGAAGGTGAGGTTTTTAGCCTACCCCCAGGGCAGGGGTAGCTCAGTATTAGGCATGATGGAAAGAGGGGGACACCTGCTCACTCTCAGCCCTGGAAGATATCCAGCCCTTCGTTTCTCCATGCAGGCCCTTTTCTTTCTCCTGTGTGTCTTACTTTCTTTCTTACTCCCCAGAGCTGGGCCAGTGAGATTTAGCATAGGTCTAGAAAGGGGAGGGGACTTTAGCTGACAGATGGTGACAAATGGTTAGCAAAGGGGTCAAGCTGGGAGAGGGAAGTGTCCAGAAGTGTCCTTTGGTTAGCTTCCTCTGGGAATATGTCCATGCTAAGAGGTGGGAGGTTGATGTGACACCAGAGATCCTGTCTAGACCACCAGAGATCCTGTTTAGACATTATAGTAGGTGCAGAGGTGCCATAGGTCCTGGTGGTATCAGTTGCACCGAGACAAATCCTTATGAGCTTTGAACTCATGTAATCATAGATGTTAAAAGTCCCCTTAGTGGCCAGGAGCAATGACAAGCACTTATAGTCCCAACTACTAGGAAGGCAGAGGCAAGAGGATAACTTAAGCTCAGGACTTTGAGACCAGCCTGGACAATATAGAGAAACCCCATCTCAAACAAAAAACAAATCTTGATGGTCTTAAATCTTGATGGTCTCAGTGGCCTCTATTGACCTAACCAATCTTTTTTTTTTTTTTTTTTTTTTTTGCTTTTGTTTTGGTACCAGGGCTTACCCAAGGGTGCTTAGCCACTGAGCCATATCCACAGTCTTTTATTTTTTTTAATTTTGAGACAGGGTATCACTAGGTTGCTTACAGCATTCCTAAGTTGCTGAGGCTGGCTTTGAAACTGCTGTCCTCTTGCCTCAGCCTCCTGACATGCCAGGCTCTGACCAATCTTTCATGGTGCAGAATTGTCATGTTCCCTTCAGCCACACCAATTGATACAACCTCAAGATGTCCCATAGATAATATAAGTAAAGCTGCTGTCAGGACTTTGAGCTCTTTCCCTCTTTGCCTCTCACCAGCGACCCCACTAAACCAACCTTCTACCTTGTCTCTTAGTTCAGGGATCCCGACGCTGTGAGCTGAACTGCCGTCCCCGTGGCTTCCGTTTCTATGTCCGTCACACTGAAAAGGTCCAGGATGGGACCTTGTGTCAGCCTGGAGCCCCAGACATCTGTGTGGCTGGACGCTGCCTGGTGAGCGAGAACAGGGTGTGCATGTGCACAGACATCCAGACACACATACAGAGTTTCATTCATCATTACAACAACAAAATAACAGACAAACTATGACAAGGAGAGTTCTTGCCTGCCAAACTGAGAAGGGATCCCATCAGGCTCACATATGCATCCCTGGGCCTGGCAGGGGATGGTGGGGCTGATAAAGATCATGCTCTCACTTGTAGCACCAAGAATAAGACAGGTGGGGGCTGGGGTTGTGGCTCAGTGGTAAAGCACTTGCCTAGCATGTGTGAGGCACTGGGTTTGATTCTCAGCACCACATATAAATACATAAAATAAAGGTCAATTGACAACTAAAAAACATTAAAAAACAAAACAAGCAAACAAAAAAACAGCAAGACAGGTGATGAGCTGAGGCTTCTGAGTAGACCAGGGTAAGAGGTGGCATCTGGTTTCCATGTGACCTCTGCCTCACCTCACTCTTCCCAGAGCCCTGGCTGTGATGGGATCCTCGGGTCTGGAAGGCGTCCAGATGGCTGTGGAGTCTGTGGGGGTGATGGTTCTACCTGTCGCCTCATTTCGGGGAACCTCACTGATCGAGGGGGCCCTCTGGGCTATCAGAAGATCCTATGGATTCCAGCCGGAGCCTCCCAGCTCCAGATTGCCCAGCATCGGCCCAGCTCCAACTACCTCGGTGAGTACCCTGGATTACCCCCAGTCCCGTGTCCCATTTCACTCCTAGTTTCTTTGTTCTGGTTTTTAGGCCCCTATTCAGCACAACAAACAAGCCAAACAGGGAGAAGTTCCCTCCTCTTTTGGGGAAATGAGGAGGCTGAGATGGCTTAGGGTATCTTAAGCTCTGGGTAGGATGCGCTGGTTTAGAAAGTAGTGAGGAGGACAGAATGACTAACCTCCAATTTCCGTTTTAGCACTTCGAGGCCCTGGGGGCCGGTCCATCATCAATGGGAACTGGGCTGTGGATCCCCCTGGGTCCTACACAGCTGGTGGAACTGTCTTCCAGTATAACCGTCCTCCTCGGGAGGAGGGAAAGGCAGAGAGTCTGTCAGCTGAAGGCCCCACAACCCAGCCTGTGGATGTCTATGTGAGCCTGGGGCCTGGGGAGATAAGTCTTTCCCTTTAAGAGCAAATCCATAGGGGTCAAGTGGGAGGAACACCGTTGCTATGCCTCTCTGTGTCACCCCTCCATTACCTTCTCTTTTCCCCAGATGATCTTTCAGGAGGATAACCCTGGTGTTTTTTATCAGTATGTCATCTCTTCACCTCCTCCAGTCCTCGAGAGTACCACTGCAGAGCCTCCTGTCCCTCAACTGCAGCCTGGTAAGACTCCAATTGATCCCTAGACCTAGAAAGATAAAGGAGAAGCTGAGAGGAGCTCCAGGGTGGTAGAGAGGCACCTGATTTGCCTATACAACTCCCCTGCACAGAGATGCTGAGAGGGGAGCTCCCAGCTGCTTCAGTATCCCGCCCAGCTCGGACCCCAGGCACCCTCCAGCGTCAGGTACGGATCCCCCAGATGCCTGCCCCAACCCATCTCAGGACACCCCTGGGGTCTCCAGCTGGATACTGGAAACGAGTGGGACACTCCAAGTGCTCAGCATCCTGTGGAAAAGGTGACTTCAAACCTATATTCCTGGCATCTTCAGTCTAAATCCCCAACTTGACACTCCCAACTCCATATCCTAGATTGTGAATTCATACCTTGACCTGGCACCTGGGATCCCATGGAAATGGGGTCTAAACCATCCTGCCTCCCCTGACTACCCTCTCATCCCCTTCAGGTGTTTGGCGCCCCATTTTCCTGTGCATTTCTCGAGAGTCAGGAGAGGAGCTGGACGAACACAACTGTGCCATGGGTGCCAGGCCTCCAGCCAACCCTGAACCCTGCCACAACCCCCCGTGTCCTGCATAGTGAGTATAGCCCACAAGGAGGGTCAGGATACTAGAAACACACAAATTGCTCCTGGACTTGCTCCACACACAAAAGATCTTACCTGGACTGTGCATTCAACTTGACAATACTAGATTAGAATGGCTGAGATAACTGGAGATGTGGCTCAGTGGTAAAGCACTTGCCTAGCATGTGTGAGGCCTTAGGTTTGATCAACAGCAGCAAGGGCAGGGAGGACAGAAATCAAAAGAGGCGAGCCGGGCGTGGTGGCGCACGTCTGTAATCCCTGCACTTTGGGAAGCTGAAACAGGAGAATCACGAGTTCAAAGCCAGCCTCAGCAACGGCGAGGCACTAAGCAACTCAGTGAGACCCTGTCTCTACATAAAAAACACAAAATAGGGCTGGGGATGTGGCTCAGTGGTCCAGTGCCCCTGAGTTCAATCCCTGGTACCAAAAAAAAAAAAATCAAAAGAGGCAAGTGAATTAACTAACAATTCCTTTTGCCAAGTGAGGTGGCACATGCCTATAATTCCAGTAATTTGGGAAGCTGAGGCAAGAGGATCACAAATTCAAGGCCAGCCTCAGCACTTGTTGAGACCCTAAGCAACTTAGCAAGACTCTGTCCCCCCCCTA
This sequence comes from Geosciurus inauris, assembly GCA_004024805.1. Lineage (NCBI taxonomy): Eukaryota > Metazoa > Chordata > Mammalia > Rodentia > Sciuridae > Geosciurus > Geosciurus inauris. The sequence goes on from PVHX01026657.1 coordinate 11,854, forward strand.
AAAAAATAAAATAAAAAGGGCTGGGGATGTAGCTCAATGGTAAAACCCTTCTGGGTTCAATCCCTTGTACCAATAAATAAACAAATAAATAAACAATAAATAAAAATTTTTTAAAAAAAGAAAAGATTAGAATGGCTGACACTTGAGTCGGGTACGGTGGCACAAGACTGTAATCCCAGCACTTAGGGAGGCTGAGACAGGAGAATCGTGAGTTCAAAGCCAGCCTCAGCAACGGCGAGGCGCTAAGCAACTCAGTGAGACCCTGTCTCTATATAAAACACAAAATAGGGCTAGGGATGTGGCTCAGTGGTCGAGAGCCCTTGAGTTCAATCTTCAGTACCAAAAGAAAAGAATGGCTAACACTCCATAGACAGCAAGAAAAAACCCTGGCTGTCTGAGTTGTCACAAAGAACCCAGACTCCAAATGCTAGATGTGCCCACTCTCTTCCAAGGGACCCCATGCCCAGTATGTTTCTTCCTTGCATGTGGCAGCTCCATACATCTAATCCCTGTCTCTCCCTCTCCCCTGCCCTGCTTGTGCCCACAGTTGGGAGACTGGTGAGTGGACATCCTGTAGTCGCTCTTGTGGCCCCGGCATCCAGCACCGCCAGCTGCACTGCCGGCAAGAGTTTGGGGCAGGTGGCTCCTCTGTGCCTCTGGAGCGCTGTGGACATCTTCCCAGGCCCAATGTTACTCAGCCTTGTCAGCTGCGTCTCTGTGGCCACTGGGAGATTGGCTCTGCCTGGAGCCAGGTGAGTGGGCCTGTGCAAGGACGACCCTGGAGAAATGGACATCAGTGAACTAGATCAGTAGTTTTTCCGCTTCCTGCTTCATCTATAGAAACTTAAAAAAAAACAGAATCTCATGTGAAACCCCAATATATGTCACATAAGACACAACCAGAGATTGGGGGCCTGGAGCCCCATGCTCAACCTCCTCCTCAACCCACAAAAGCCTGTAGCCACTGGGGTAGGGGTGGGATCAAAGGCAGATTCTGGTTCAAAAGCCATAGAACCACAGAGCTGGATGCTGGATGCTGGATGCAGCCCAGCTCTTTGAATTTTCCCTCACCTGCTCAAGTGCTCTGTCCGGTGTGGTCGAGGTCAGAGAAGCCGGCAAGTTCGCTGTGTTGGAAACAACGGCAATGAAGTGAATGAGCAGGAGTGCGCTTCAGGGCCCCCCCAACCCCCCAGCAGAGAGGCCTGTGACATGGGGCCCTGTACCACAGCCTGGTTCCACAGCGACTGGAGTTCCAAGGTGGGCTCCACACCCCCTTAACGAAGTCCTGCATCCCTGGTGGCCACATCCAGTCCATCCTATCAGTCTTCCTAACACAGCTCAAAATGCATTTACTGAAAGAGTACCTATTATGTGCTTGATACTCGGAACTCACATGAGATAAGTGAGAAAAAACTCACATCAGAGTCCTGGACACATAGCTATTATTACCCTTGCCCAACTGGGGCATACCTCTGGGGCATTGCCAAACCCCTAGGAATAGGACCTAGGATACTTTCATCCCAAGGCCCCCTCTTCCTGTTCCAGTCACCAGCAACTTCCCTTCATGTAGGACACTCTGCTTCTCAACAGTGCTCAGCTGAGTGTGGGACAGGAATCCAGAGACGTTCTGTGGTCTGTCTCGGGAGTGGGGAGATGCTTAGGGCAGGGCAAGAGGAAGCAGGAACAGGAACCAGTGAACACAGCTGTCCACCAGGAAGCCGCCCTCCTGACATGCGTGCCTGCAGCTTGGGGCCCTGTGAGATGACATGGTGTTGGTACACAGGGCCCTGGGGTGAGGTGAGCAGAGGGTCTCAGAGGGGGACAGAAAGGGAATTCCAGTCCCAGTGGGAGTTTACATCAACAATTGGGAATGATTTCTGCCTCCCTTCACTTACATTAGTGCTCCTCAGAATGTGGCTCTGGCACACAGCGTAGACACATCATCTGTGTGTCCAAACTGGGGACTGAGTTCAATGTGACTTCTCCTAGCAACTGTTCCCACCTGCCCAGGCCCCCTGCCCTGCAGCCCTGTCAGGGTCAGGCTTGCCAGGACCGATGGTTTGCTACACCCTGGAGTCCAGTGAGTGCCTGGTTCCCTGCCCTGCTCAGCCTGAGCCTCCAGGGATGGGGGAGGGCTCATCTCACTACATGCCCCACCCTAAGTCTCTGAGCCCCAGGACAAGCCCAGCTGAGGTTTCACATTGTCCTGCTTTCTATAGACTTGGAGGACAGGTGGGCCTTCTCTACTTGGGATTTCATAATGTCCCTAGATAATGTGCCGTCACTACCTTTCAGAGAGGGAGGTGGTAGCCTGTGGTTAAAGAGGAACCCTGGGATCAGCAAAGGTCTGATATGATAGTTGTGGTCTTCCTAGTGTTCTCGCTCCTGCCAAGGGGGCATACAGACAAGAGAGATCCAGTGCCTGAGCGCCAACCAGACCGTCAGCACTCAATGCTCTCCTCACCTACGACCCTCCAGGAAAAGACCCTGTAACAGCCAACCCTGCAACCAGCGCCCTGGTAAAATGCCCCCTTCTCCCCAACCCCCAATAGAGTTAGCTGAAGTCTGGGTAGAGCAGAGAAAGAACCAGTAGGAGGGGGAGTACAGCCCCAGATGGATGGATGGATGTACCTATTGGCCTCCTCTGTCCCCAGATGATCAATGCAAGGACAGCTCTCCACATTGCCCCCTGGTGGTACAGGCCCGGCTCTGCGTCTACCCCTACTATACAGCCACTTGTTGCCGCTCTTGTGCCCATGTCCTGAAGAGGAGCCCTCTGGAACCTGCCTGAAATGGTTCCGGGAGACCCTCTCCTTATGGTTTTCTAATGCCATCATTGGTCCCATCAATCAACCCACTTTGTAATCACTGGTTGTCTAGACTGTCCTAGTCTCACCAGGGTTCCCTCCAGGGTGACTACAGGTGGCAAGGTGACAGAAAGTGACTATCAAGATGTGTGATTGGGTCTGTATATGTGGTGTGATGGTATGTGTGCATAGATGTCCTCAGATGTGTATCTGGGCCTGCAGGGGTTTACACCCCCTTACATGTGTGTCACTTCCAAAAAAAAAATTATATAGAGTGATACGGAATGAGGAGGGGACAATAATTGTTTCCCTGAAACTTTTCTAAGCTGAGAAAAGAAAGTTTGCAGTTCCTTACTAATTTGAGCTACCTAAAAGTGTGGTTTCCCCATCAAATCCAATTTTGTGTCCTAAACCTCATTTCTTTTTATGTTCAGGCCCTCACAGCTTCTAAACCATCCTTTTGGACTGGGGGTGGCGCTCAGTTGTAGAGTGCTTGCCTAGCATGCACAAGACCCGGGGTTCCATCCCCAGTACTCGCCAAATTCAAAATGAACCACCCCTTTGTCTCTGACTCCCATTTCCCTTTACCTAGACTCTATTCCTTTCTCCTTACTTAGCTAAGGGTGGGAGGTCAGCCACTGTCAATCCTGCTTTACCTCCAAAGGACTGCCTCTTGGAGCAGGGGCCAGTTGGGCAGAGGGTAGAAAAAAGAAATGTTAGCATAAGACACTCTAGCCCCGTCCCTGCTTCCCACCTCCTAAAATAGTTCCTATCCAAGAACTAATTTATTTTTTATTAAAGTTGACTATGACAAATAAGAAACATGCTTTTCATTGTCCTTGTGGGAACACAGCCAACTGAGCCACTTAAGCAGTGTGAGCTCAGAATTGTAGGTGGGAGCTGGGCGTGGTGGCACACGCCTGTAATCCCAGCACTTGGGGAGGCTGAGACAGGAGAATCCGAGTTCAAAGCCAGCCTCAGCAATGGTGAGGTGCTAAGCAACTCAGTGAGACCCTGTCTCTACATAAAACACAAAATAGGGCTGGGGATGTGGCTCAGGGGTCAAGTGCCCCTGAGTTCAATCTCCAGTACCAAAAAAAAAAAAAAAAAAATTGTAGGTGGGAAGGGTACTCAGCTTCTGAAGGAGAGTATGGGCACCAAGGGCTATTAGAGTGAGCTCAAGCCCCAGGGTGGGGCATGCTTGTAACCCCAGTGGTTCCTGGCTCAGGATCCTGAGGCAGGAGGATCATAAATTCAAAGCCACCCTCAGCAACTTAGCAAGGCCATAAGCAACTTAGCTAGACCCTGTCTCAGAGTAAAAAAAATTTTTTTTTTTTTTTTGGTACTGGGGATTGAACTTAGGGGCACTTGACCCCTGAGCCACATCCCCAGCCCTATTTTGTGTTTTATGTAGAGACAGGGTCTCACTGAGTTGCTTAGCACCTCGCCGGTGCTGAGGTTGGCTTTGAACTCGCGATTCTCCTGTCTCAGCCTCCCTAAGTGCTGGGATTACAGGCTTGAGCCACCGCGCCCGGCTTTCAGAGTAAAAATTTTTTAAAAAGGGCTGGGGAGGGCTGGGGTTGTGGCTCAGTGGTACAGTGCTTTCCCAGCATGTGTGAGGTACTGGGTTCAATCCTCGGCACCATATACAAAAATAAATAAAGTTACAAAAAAGTGGGGGCGCTGGGTAGGAGCTGGGGTTGTGGCTCAGTGGTAGAATGCTTACCTAGCACATGTGAGGCACTGGGTTCAACCCTTAGCACCACATAAAATTAAAGGTTAAAAAAATATGCTTAAGAAGCCAGGCGCGGTGGCACAAGCCTATGATCCCAGCACTCAGGGAGGCTGAGACAGGAGAATCGTGAGTTCAAAGCCAGCCTCAGCAACGGCGAGGCACTAAGCAACTCATTGAGACCCTGTCTCTACATAAAACACAAAATGGGGTGGGGATGTGGCTCAGTGGTTGAGTGCCTCCGAGTTCAATCTCCAGTACCAAAAAAAAAAAAAAAAGAGCTTAAGAAAAAGGCGGGCTTGGGATGTAGTTCAGTGGTTAAGCACCCATGGGTTCAATCTCCTTTACCTCTCCCCCACCAAAAAAAGTGCCTGGGTCAGAGGGAGAAGATCCTGGCCAGCCCCAGTCCTGCAGGTCACTCACTGGCCACTAGGAGTCACCACTTCTCCCAGTTTAGACATGACTGGCTTGTGGGGGTTTCTTGGTAGGCTCTTTCTGTATAGTCTCAGAATCTAGTAGTATTTTTTCAATTGGGGCTGAGCTGAATGGCAGCTGGCCTTTTGGGGTTGCTTTCCTCATCTTTGGCCCTGTCTTTCCACCTCCCCCTTCTTCTCTGTTATTAGCAATTTTCCTGTTAAGCTCTTGGTTTATTGCTTTTCATGGAGTGGAGGGAAAGGGAGGGAAAGGGAAATGATTTCTTCCCCCCTATCCCTTGCAAGAGGAAATAATTACAGGAGGAGGAGCCGGGCCTTGGGGCTGGGTAAGCACCCCATGCTTTTCATGGGGTGGAGGGAAAGGGAAATGATTTCTTCCCCCCTATTCTTGCAAGAGGAAATGATTAGAGGAGGAGCTGGGCCTTGGGGCTGGGTAAGGGAGGGGCTGAGGCAGTACTGGATGTCCTGCCAAGGACACATTCTTCAGAAGTGTCTCACCCTAGTCTCCTCCCTCTGCCCTTCTCTGTCCATTTTTTTCTCTCAAGGTAAATAACTTTCTAGAGGTGGTGTGACCCTGCAGTTCTGAGATCTGAGTTTCTTATTTATGGAAGTCAAATTTCCCAAGAAGGAGTGCTGGAGTAGACGCCCCTCCATTGAGGCAGCCTCCTCATCTCTGCCTCTCTTCTGCCAGGCTGGCTGGCTGGCTAAGACCATTTATAAAGAGCCTGAACAGTTTAACCCCATGACTGGATCCTGTGAAGGACACCAGAGTTGCCTAGGGGGACAGGATTTCTCAAGCAATCTTCCTCACCTCACAGTGCTACCCTGGGACTCAGGCTTTCCCTGGGCTGGATGTGGCTGAGAAGAAAGAATTGGGCATTTTGGAAGAAGACTGGGTGAGGAAGGAGGTAAAAAGGATGATGGAAGGGAAGGTAAATCACACTGACTTCAGCCTCAGGAATGAGGAAAAAGGGGTCAAGGAAAGCCAAGCCTTGAATGCCACTGTTCAGTCTAAAGAGATATCAGATGGGTTCCCCTTTGATGAACCTGTAAGGGGAGTCAAACATGTGAGGAGCCAAGGAAATGGGACCTAAGCAAGCCCTATAGATGAAGGAGGCTGAAAGTGGAGTCTTGAGATGGAGGAGGGTGCAGTGCAGAAACCAAGCCCTCCCCACAGTTCCTGGAAACCAAGCTGTGAGCTGGGTGGAGGCTCAGCTCAGCTGACTGGCCAGCCTTTCCCCTCCCTCTTTAGCCTCTTAAGGCTGTTGCTGGGCAGGTTTGGAGTTTGGTTTGAGCCTGAGAACCAATCACAGGTGGAGAATGCTGCCATTTCCCCTTGTGGGGTTCCCCCAGCCTCCAATACCTCTTTTCTCTTTCCCAGAGCCCCTGGAGTCCCCTCACTGTCTCCAACTTCTGGTTTCTCAAGTGGCTCTCATCTGGGGATTGTGCTTTTTTTTTTTCTCTCACTTGAAAGCTAGGATTCAGTGCAGCCCCTCGGGACTCCTTCCTCTAGACAATGTGGAAGTTCTTAGGAAGGGGAACCTGACCCCAAGCAACCCCTTTTTCTGGCCCCCAAGAGGAGGCGGGGTTGTGTGGTCAGACACCTCTGTTAACCTCTGAAACTCTATGAAGGGTCTGAGAGAGGAAGCTGTAACCCAAATGGCAGAGAGATGTGGTGGAGGAGCCCCTAGTTTTGGGGTGCTAGGGGGAATTTAGGGAAGGGTTCAGAGGAACTAGACCCCTGAGAATCAAGATGGGAGGGTGGTGGTGATAGGAACAAATCTGACATGTACAAGAAAGACAAGCATGCAGATGGACAACACATTGCCCAGTATGCCTCATTTTTTAATATTTGCTGGGGGACCAGATGGTGGTTCTAGTCCTGTCCAGGTGTATTTAGGGATAAACTGTGAGGTCTCAGAAGCTCAGCTGGAAGCTGAAGGTGTAGCTCTCTGGTGGATCATGCTTAGTATACGTGATTTTCTGGGTTCGTCCCCAGCACCCAAAAAAAAAATTTCAGTTGGGTTAGGATCTCCCCTCCAGCCCCAAGTGGGTAAATACCCACCCAATTTAAGTTGCAGACTTTGGACTAAATTTAGCTCCTAGACTTCCCCAACCCCCTTAGCCTAGTCTCTCTTGTAAGCAGGTGCTCACAGCTGCATGGGTGGCCTGATAGAGAGTTTTAGCATTCCCTTCACCTCTACTCTTTCATATTCAGCCTCTCTGATAGGAGTGAAAAGCACTAGAACCAGGCTGCTGGCCCAGTTACTTCATGAGTGTCTCAGCCTTAACCCATGGTCTTTCAGAAAACATGTATGAGAACTAAGGTTAAGCATCTAGGTAGACATTGCCAGCCGTGGGCCAAAGAACAAAATGCAAGGAGCACTCCCATTCAGATCCTCTCCACGCAGATTCTTTTTCATTTCTTGCTTTCCCCTTCTCCTCAGCTTAACAAATAGAGATTCCATTTTAATTTAACATCCTCCCTCACCAGAGTAAACTGAACCAGGGACCTCTCCTCTCCTGGAACCATGGAGCATCTTGCTAGAGTAGATTATGGTTTGGGGAGATAGTGTCCTGGGGATAGGGTTCTCATTCCCTCTCCTCCCAAAATACCCCTCAAATCCATCATCTCTGATGCTGAGAGGCAGTCGGGTGGGGAAGTTAAGGCACAGGGGGTTTATTTGTCACACAGGCAAGTGATGAAGAGGTGAGAGACTCCTCCTTTATACAGGAAGTAGAAAGTCTCAGGAAAGTACCTAAATCTATGACTGTCAACAAGAGAAACAGTTTTGAGTTAACCTCAGCATAACTAGCAACAATCACCAAACTGATTTTAGGTTCCTTGACCTAGGAGGTGGGGGAAAACTCAAGATGAAGGTGTTTCAGGGCTGAGGTCTGAAGGTAGATTTGAGAAGGAAATGTCCAAGGCTAATCCAAAATATGAGACATGACAATCAGCTCCTAGGGAACGTGAGTCACCTCAGTTGAAGGGTAGGTGCAGAAACAAGACAGACTAACCCATTTCTTCGGACAGTGCCAGACAGCAGTGCGGCAGTGGCCTGAGGAAAAACCCCAGTAGTTAGAAAAAGGTCCCAAGTTGGAGTTGTATGTGGTACTTTCTGAGCCTTGCCTGAATCCCTTAAAAATTCAATAGAACTTGGAGTGAAGAGAAAAGAAGCTGGAGGAAGGAGGATGGGGTAACTATAAAAGGGAGACGGAAAAAAAAATAGAAAAGAAAAAAAAAAGGAGCAGACTATATCCTAGGCTACAATGCAAAGTGGCAAGGGCCTGCCCATTGATGGAAGCACAGAGTCCACCTGCCCCTGGATCTAGGTTACTCTCTCTTTTCCATATCTGCTCTCCTCCCCTTTACCATTAACCTGCCTGTTTTTGTTTTTTGTACTGGGGATTGAATCCAGGGGCACTGAGCCACATTCTACCACTGTTTTTTTTTTTTGTTTTTTTTTTTGGTACTGGGGATTGAACTCAGGGGCACTCGACCACTGGGCCACATCCCCAGCCCTATTTTGTGTTTTATGTAGAGACAGGGTCTCACTGAGTTGCTTAGCACCTCGCCTTTGCTGAGGTTGGCTTTGAACTCGCGATTCTCCTGTCTCAGCCTCCCAAAGTGCTAGGATTACAAGCGTGAGCCACCAC